>JAEQML010063173.1:0-23425 GCA_016904865.1 Pissodes strobi | reverse complement strand
AACTTGTTACTTTATATTGTGTTTAAGGTTTTGATATTAATTTTAAATTTATTAAGTTAAGCTTAACATGACTCACTTGCCCCCCCTTATCTTGATGTAATTTTCTCTATGACAGCTTTAGGAAGGTAACATTTCCAGCTGTCATTTGACCATTTAAAATTTAACTGACACGACTTTATCGCTCGTTCTCCAAGAATAACTTATAATAATTTAATAATGGAATAAATGTTGCAATTTTGTGTGAATTCGTAGTTACCTACTTTAGACTGCCTCTCAAACAACGTAGGTTGCTGATTTACCCTACCGAGCATTAATTCCATTCTTAGTCTATGTTCCTCATTGCGAAGTTTTTCTTCGTCTCTTCGAAGTTGAAGCCTAAAATATCAAATACATTATATACATTTTTATGGCAGAAAATTAACTTTATCCAATTGGATAAATAGATATCAAGCCAATTTAATATTATCCCTCCACCAGACCAAACCAATTGGTGCCGGCATGTATTCCCAGAAATGTAGATACTGCCATTGCTGTTAATTTATTGTTACAGTCAAATAAACGACATCTAAATTGCAGTTAAATCTGATATTGCTAGGTTTAGTTGTCAATGAAAAATTAGCATACCTAGTTCAAGCATTTAAAAAGTCAATCTCGATTTTGGATTCAAATATTATTTCACGTAGTATAAACATTAGTAGGTCGAACAGATAATACTTTGCACCCGCAAGTAGGTCAACAGAAGAGGAGCATAAATTGTTGCAGTGCACAGCATCGGTTATCAATTAATCATGTCTGATTAGCCTCTTACCCACACAGGGTGCACGTATCTGTCCCGACAGCAAACCGAGTCCCTCTAAAAACACAGGGTGCAAAACTGTGCCTTCTTGCATACAAAAGGTGCATCTGTTTACCCACGCATTTAAAGTCATTGGTGGCGGTGCACCCCCCCCCCCCCCCTTCCCCTGGAATACTAAAATAACGCTTAGTATAAAAGTACATTTGAAATTCATTTAAAATTTAGAAATAAACACCTACACGTTATTTTTGTTGCCCACCACCCACCTCCCTCCGTGAAACTAAAATTTGTTCTGCCGGGGCACAGGTTTACAGTTAAGCACTCTTTATACGAATTTCGAATAGAACCTGATAGGTATGAATTGGGCCGTCTAAAGTAAGGGTTGTTTTTGTATACCGAGTGAGCTCAATTGAAATACTTAATTTTGTAAACCACGGTATTTTCCTTTGAAGTTTGACTTACTTATACTAAGTAATATTGAGCCAGCGATAGTCTGGCAGATTCTATCCAACAACACGCAACCGAAGAGTAAGGTCCTTATTTAGGTACCTAATACAAGCGTCGCGTAAATTAGCTGTGACGTAAGGCGAAGGCGCAAAATCCGACGTGACATAGTGGAGGCGCCCTATGCGTGACAATATTTTAACAGAAGAAATTGGAGTTTCACCATTCCCTAATTCTTATATTTTTGTAAATTTATATTTAACCCATACGTATTATAAAAGTTATATCTCATAGAAACACAACAGAAAGATAACTGTAGTTCCAAATACAGATCTTTTAAGCGTATATATTAAAATAGGCATTTTAGTTAATATTTTTCCGGAACCTCTATGAAATCTGATCCGCTTCACTTAAAGTGAACTTTAACCACTTCAGCACTGTCCTACTTACAACCATTCGTGCGGGCAGAAGTATGAGATTTACACAATCAAAAGCCTTTGACAGGTCATTAAGAATTTTGTAGATTTTTGAAAAAAATTGAAATATGGCTTTGCTTTGAAACCTAAATTAACGAGTGGACAGCATTAGGATGGACGGATAATTAATCGCTGAATTATGAAAGAAGTCCGACAAAGCTCTCTTGAGGCAATAATGACAACACTTGCCGAAGATATTTTAGCTTTAACAAGAACAAATAGTAAGTGAGTTGGATTGATTGGATTTCGTCAAATTACAGTCTTAGTCACTTCGGCGGACAGACGGGTAATATTTTAAATTCTTTATCTTTAATGCAAACCTCATTGCCAAATCTTCTTCATGACTGAAAGCCAAAACTTGCCAAACGGGTTTTTTCCTCATTACTTTCTCTCGCCATCTAGCTTCTTCCTTCAACTTAGCCTCTTCAAGTTTTCTTGACATTTCCATCTCGAGGCGTTGTCTGCAATGATAAATTAGATCTAGACAATTTTAAAATATTGTATTATAGGTTACCTGGCAGACTGTATTCGTAAGACGGCGGCTAAATTCGATCGATTAATTGATGACATATCCAATGATGATGGAGTTCTGGTATCTGAACTACTTTTACTCGTTGCAGAAGAGATTCTATAATAATTCTTTCTGCCCTAAAAAATGATCTTGTTAATATCTAAAAATCGTATAATTAGGTATTATGTTTACTGATTCCAAACTTACTCTCTTGTCTCTTTTAGAAGACTTTAACTTGAATGGTCGTGGGCTGGTGGAAATAAATTCATTTTTCAGTTCTTCTAATTCTCTCTCGTATTTATCATGATATGCCTAAAATCAAATGGATTATTATTGTAAAAAGTTCGAGCTTATTTTACTTTTTTGCAGTTTTTGCGTATTAAATTAATAAAAATTAATTGAAAATGCTTTAAAAATTGCGTACTGCAAATATCCACCAAAATTCCTTCAGCTAAAACACCCTTATTGCCATCAATATCCGCCCTAGGATCTAATTCGCTAAGAATTTGGACGAAATTTTATTACTTTAAGCCTTAAAGTTACATATATGTAATCAAACCTACCTTATAATTGGGAATTTTTCTATTTTTTCTTAAGGGTGTATCCCTTTCATCCGGAATTGGAAGGTCTCTGTACGATCTCGGACATACATCAAATGTTGGTTTTGATTTTTCTCTTTTTGCCATTGAAGGCGGCAGGGAAGCGTGTTTTAGCATTTCTTCAGCTCTTACTTTTTTCTGGAGAGTCCTAAAGCGACATAATTGAATAATTGCAACATCAGCTTATTTGATATTTGCATGTTTCTCTTATTAGAATTTAGCATTCGTCTTTTTTATTTGAATGTTTTATATTCGTAAATAGGTTGTTTTTTTCTATTTTAAGAAGTGTTTTTTTTTTGGTCGATCTTTAGAAGAACAAACTATTTTCGTTAAAAATTCGGAAAACACGAGCTTAAATGAAACTTATGTTAATATGGCATTCTTATTGCTTCATAATGTATTTGTCATTTATTCTCAGTCTACCCTTAAAAGCTACCAGTAAACCTAATTCAATATCAAAATGCGTCTCTTTACTTGCTCTAATAGGATTCTGCCTCGACTCGGAAATATAGTCAAATGAGAACAGCAATATTTCACCTCTAGTTTTAGCTGTATTTACCTCCTGAACTGCACCAAACTACTTCTCAAAATTTTAAACATTATTATAGAAATTTATATTTAAAAGATATCGATAAATATCACAGGAGTATTCCTCGTCGTCGTCCTTATATACCCCAGCGCAAGTTTCGTGGATCCATCCTTGGCAATGCTGACACTATCCAGCTGTGTTTCGACTTAGAATCTGAATAAAGTTCCGTACAATATATACAAGTTACATCATTATTCCTCCTAACTTTTGGAATTCCATTTGTCTTTTTTGTGCTTAGAAATATTCTTAAATTTTTTATTTTTTTAGTCCGTGGTTACTTACTTCTGCATTATGATCCAAGTTCAGATTAGGTTTCTTATTAAGCCTTGTACTTGGAGAGGTTTCAAGTTTCTTTTTGAGTTGAAGTTAATATGGCAGTTTTGGATTTTCTTTTGTCGTTGGCACAACTTCTAGTGTAACCACAGAATTCTTGAAGCTATTATATGAACATGAAGGCGTAACACAGTGCGACGTATTAGAATTCTAGCGGGACAAAATCTCAGGAGCAATGTTCGAGACTTAAATATGAAGTGATCGTATGTAGGAATGGAGTACTGATAACCCAAAATTTAAAGCGGATTTTTTTTATAACAAATTTATTTTCAAGATTATTGAATCTTTGGGACTTGCTCCACAAATATAAGATTTTCGAGAAGAGCAATCCATCAGACCATTTCCGTCAAACATTGTAGAAAACATAACACATTGAACCACATAGTTTTTCCTACCAAACAAGATTTCTTCTTCCTTTTTTACATCATTTGTCTCTTTGATATAGATATTGAACTCGCAGCGGTTTGTAATACCTGGTAGATGACATTTTTGGATGTTTCCCGAAAACAGTTTGTTAATTTTCATCGAGAGTTAGACGTAATGTAAATATGCAAGTTGTTAATATACTTGTAACATCAAAAACTTCAAACTCAAGATTTTGCTTAAAAAAGTTTTTACCACCACAACCATCAGCACCTTGTTTAATATCCATCTTAAGTTTGATGTGAGAATCATCGCAATTTGATGCAAAAGAAGATAATATCTCTTTTTGGGACTCTATCAATTTTCTGGAGGTCTAGTTTAGTAAAGAAGATCAACCTCTGAAATCGTCTCTGAAATGGCCATGCCATTTGGATAACAATTTCTTTTGGCTGCCAAAATATGCTTGTAACTGGGCAATAGATTCTTAAGACCTTTTGATGTTAACGTATTATTTAAAAGTTGGTGATGAGTTTCTGTTAATTTCAAATCCGTAAATACAGCCAGAGCTTCATCTTTCGAAAAATGGCCAAATTGATTATTGCTGTCATTCACAGATGATTTCTTCAACTCAGTCCCTTTCGATGGAGTTTCAGCTAAGGTTTGCAAGATTAACGCAGCATTTCTACTCCATCTAGCCCTTAAGCTCATAGCAATTGCAAACCCCCAATTCTTCTTTTGATTGATCTTCTATCAACGGTGATTGTTGAAAAAAGGAAATGTTTTATGATCTCTCAGAGGAGATAGGTTCATGATTATTCTGTAATAAATCTGCACAATTAATTTATTCTTCAGCTGAAGCTTGATAATGTGACACTAGTAGAGTAACAGGATCTGGTAGTGATGATGGTGTCCTTGGTGGCCCTAGGTGCCACATTTGTGGTAAACTCATAATTTCCTCAACTTGACCTGCCTGATTATCCATAGGTTTATCA
The DNA here is from genome assembly GCA_016904865.1 of Pissodes strobi. NCBI lineage: Eukaryota > Metazoa > Arthropoda > Insecta > Coleoptera > Curculionidae > Pissodes > Pissodes strobi. Next base: position 18,322 of record JAEQML010063173.1, on the reverse strand, counting down.
TCCAAGAGCTTTGGTTTTGCCCTAGACCTATGGAAAACGAATAAAGGCGGCATAATTGCACCGCTAGCATTAATGCAAATTTCAGCAATGACTAGGACGCCACGTTCTGCCGAGTCTAATATGCCTTTTTCCATGCAGTGATAAACATTTGGAACGTTTTCTGCAACTGTCATTATTCCCGTTTCATCGACGTTGTAAATGCGGTCAGCAGGTATTTTAATATTTTATATTTTGGAAATATATCGGCAAGCAATGTAAAATACTTTTTTGCGGCAGACCTATTAAAACACTGGGGTCTAGCAACTGATATAGGCTCAGGTGTTTGAAGTTTAATATTCGTAATTCGGTTAAAGAAACTGTAAAACCAAGCTTTGTCGGCCATTTTCTTATCATTATTGAATTGATTAGCTAATCTATTGGGATGCGCCAACTGAAAAGCCAAGCTCTTCTTTCCTAAATTCTGCCTTGTAGGTGTGCGTCCCTATGCCACCTTGCCTAGTTCATTTAGCCTATCTAGGCATTCCCATACCATTCTGGAGCTGATTGTTGTTGAGCTCAGCGCTTTGATGGCTGCTTGACTGTCTGAGAAGATGACAATCTCTTTCTTACTATAGCAGTGGCGGCTCGTGACAGTTTAGTGAGGTAGGGCCAAATCTTGATCTAATATTATCAATTAAATGTTAAAAAGTTTTAAATCTAGGGGAATTAAAAACTTGCCAAAACTGTGTGGAGATATCAATATTTCAGGTCACGGCCAAAATTCAATTTTTCCAATCAATTTTTAATATGATCTTTAAGGGTTTTGTCTAATTCTGAGCTTAAATTTATTAATTCCCGAAATATGCCTTTATTTTGTGAGGTCTCATTTTCATCATGGCCTCTGAGGTCTAACTCAAGTGCACCACAAAAACGAACGCAGTTTATAATTTGATTTAACACATATCTATTTTTATCAACTAGTTTTAATATTAATTTTACCAAGCATAGAAAAATTCAAAATATTGTTCATGTGTACCTTTGATTTTTCCCAGACATGGAAATATCATCTGTTCCTTTTTGAGGCCAAGTTTCCTCTCCTCTGAATAAAACACACACAAAACAAAATAGTCGCATAGATTCATAACACCCCCATACCCAAATATTTTTTGCATAAATATTTCTTTTAAATTTCGCGAACGCACTTTTTGTCCACCTTGAGTTTTTTCAATGTTTAAATTGGGCAACGGTCGTCCTAACTCCTTAATTTCAAATTATTGTTCCAAAGTTAAACTGGAAAATGGATTATTTAAAATTTAAAAACTCATTTTATTCATTATTTTTAATAGATAACAAAAAGAGTCCGATTTGTCCGATAAAACACCAAAAAGTCCGAAAGCGCCAGCCAACGACTGTAAAAACAAATTAATACTTTATCGTACCGATATCGATAATAGCCATAAACCCATAATAACCCCAAGAATGATAAACTATTCTTAAAGTTCTTGTAATAACCCGTCAACCCGTAACTTTTAATGCCACAGTTTTGCCAGTCAAAACAATAACACGTGCGTTTTGTTATGAAAGATTCTTATTGGTTGGGAGCCTGGCCCAAAATTATTTAATTTGCTGTGGCTTTACCACATTATTTTCAAGGCCATTTCCTATCGTTATTCGATGTAAGCGCATAGATACTGGGCCTGGCGCGACAACTACGTGTCTGATTTCGATTGCTCTGATTGAGCATAATCGAATATTTCGAGTATTACGACTTGCGACCGGCTGCGTTCCATTTTTATTTTTTGTTTGCTCTAAATGTTATATCCAAAAATATATACAAATTTTTTGTTGCCACTGAAAATAAGTCATCAGTTTATCAGTTTTAAATTTGAATTGGTAGGGCCATGGCACTGTGGCTCTACCCTAAGAACCGCCACTGTACTATAGTTTTTGTCGAGGTTGAACTGCGCACATCTTCCTATGGCGTTAATTTCCGTCTGGAATATCTCCGGGTGTTTTCCCATTGCTTCGGAGAATTTGGTTCCTGGCCTAAATACTCAGGCTCCGATCCCCAGTTCGGTTCTTGCCCCGTCTGTATACCATCTTATAGCACTTTGCTGCGATGTGAGAATGCAATTGGTGTTTGTTTTTCTTTTTTCTGTACTTCTTATCACGACGGCGAAGTATTTTTCAAAATTCTATCTTTTGACTATATCGTTCTTGGGGAGCCCAAGAAGTGGTATATGCCTTGTCAGAGACGTTAAATCACTCTTTCTAAGCCATCTCCTTTCGCCCGCCCCCTCTCTTGTTATTCTAGTAATTGCTTGTCTAGCTGCTCCCTCTACATCAATGTATAGAGGTGCTAGGCCTACAATTGTCTAGATTGCTGCTGTTGGACAAGTTCTGAACCAAATGATCGAACCGTAAAGTAGGGTGGGTCTTACTATCATTGCGTACATCAATCGCAGGATTTCTGGTTTACATCCCCAGGTTTTTCCTGCAAGGCTTCTGCACTACATGAGGGCCCTCGTAGCCTTAGTTACAACTCTTTCAATGTGTTTATTCCATTTGAGTTTGCAGTCCATCGTTATGCCTAGATTACTGACTTCCGATGCCGGTGTAATGCTGGTCCCGTGTATCCGGATAACTTTCATTCTTGGGAGTTTTCTCTTCACATTAGTGGTGAGCATATTCCGCCCTGTGGCGTACCTCGAGTGGTGCTCATTTCAATAGTCTGATTGCCTACTGAAGTTTCTGCTGTCCTTGTGGCAAGCATTTCACACATCCATCGAGATATTGTGTCGTTCGTGGGATGTATTATCGAAGACTCCCACGATGTCTAAGAAGGCGCAGAGCGCATAGATTAAAACTAAAAGATTTGAGCATCATGCCACGCGCAGAAACTGTGCTTTCAGCTAACACAGCTAACCATCAACTGTTTAGTAGATGGCTCTACGTGTTAAATAATTGCCAATAATCCTGTTTTACCTGACTATTCTGTTTTGTCCAACTCTCCTCTACTGGCGGTTGCTACAGAGACAAGAATGACGAAAGTACATCCATCCCACAGTTCCGTTATGGGTCTTAATTAAACCAATAGGAATATACAAAAGTGACAGTTAATGGGTGGAGCTAGATGCAATTTGTGAAATTTGTAAATTGTAAAAACAAAGCCAGTAGGTAACTTTTTTCCCGAAGCAAGCGGAGGACCATGCATTTCACTCGCTTATCTAGCTCCGCCCATTAACTGTCACTTTTGTGCATTCGTATTGGTTTAATTAAGACCCATAACGGAACTGGGGGGTGGATCTCTCTAAAATTCAACGTCATCAATATTATCTCAAAAATAAAATGTGCTTATATGATATGTTTTTCTGGAAATCGGCCAAAACCACATCCTTAAATATCGACATTAATTTGGAATAATCTTATGTCAAGAAAATACACGAGTTAAAATAGGCCCTTTTACAGTTATAATACCTATAAAATTCATCCTCATGCATCTTTTTGTAGATATAGTTGCTAAATAGATTCTTCGGTATAGGTTTGGCTTTAAACTTTTTAATTTTCAGAGGGGGGTCATCGTTATAGACGCAAGGTAATGATTTTGAAAACTTTTTCGTCAGTTCTTGAATCTCTTCGTCTCGCCTCGTGAAGGAAAATGGTCGCATTTGAGCCTGCAGATCTGCTTTACGTCTCTCTTTTACTTTTTGGCTCCTAAAAATATAAAATATGAAATTGTGGAATTTTTAAATTGGGTAAGAAATTTATTTTGTTTAGTTTAATCTTTATCAATCACCTATTCTAATCTACCTTATTTTAAATGCTTATTTTATGTCAATCTATTATTAATTTATCATTGGGTTTAAATATTTATCTATTCATTTCTTACCGTCTTTGTTGATCTTCCATAATTTTATCGAACAGTGGAATCTGTGATTCAATTGGAATGTCGTGGGCTTTGAATTGCTGTGGTCTTTCTTCTTTGGGTTTAATTTTTAAGAATAATTCTTCTACTATTTTGTTTTCTTCATCCCTAAAAATAATGTGATTTTATCAATTCATAACGATCTCAGGCTAAACACTTGTAGTTTTAAAATGATTAAAATTTAAAACTAATATAATGCTGACAAGGTAGCCCATATAATTGATTTAATTCAAAAAGTTTTGAATATGTTAACCAATACTTACCTGACCGTCATCTGAAAAGGCTTTGGTACAGTAATACCATCATACTCTTTATTGTCTTCCATAATTTTTCTGGCCCTCAAAGGGCTGTTTGGTGCGCTTTTAGTTTCCATAGGTAAAGGGGTATTGCCAATTGAGCATAAATTCAGATCGTCCATCATTACGTCGTCCCAATCATGTAAGGTATTTAAAATTTTCTGATCCTCAGGTGACCCGTCCTGAACTCGAGACTTCGACCGAAAGTAAGGCTCTGGGGACGACTCTAGGGATGACTTCATGCTTGGTGTTTCTATACGTACAGACCTTTAAAATAATTTAATACTATTATTTTATCATTCAAAGAATGATAATGTTTTTGAAACAACTTTTTTTTTACTGTTATCCTTTTTACCTTCTTGAAGGTGGTTTAGCCAGTATATCTTTATCAGATAAAGACATGCTTTCTTCTTCAAAATATTTCCGTTGCTGATTTTTTTTAGGTATGGGGGTCGCGCAAAATGATTTTATAGATGATTTTTTCTTACTCCCCGCAGACAGATTTCTGTCGCCTGTGTTAAGGTTTTTGTAATCATCAATCCATCTAGTATCCTGAAAAACGATATTTAAAAACGTAGTTGAACCATAACGCTTTTTTGATTTACTATATTTATTTGCAGATTAAGATATTACGCTACATTATATAAGCTATAACTAACTTAAGGCAGATTATCAAAAAATATTGTTTGTTGGATTTTAGGAAGGCGTTTAATATCGTGAAATGGAACAGACAGTGGCAATTGCTGATTGAAATGGAAATACCTTAGCATCTTATTTTTGTAGTTCAGTGTTCAGTCCTTATACTATAAGCATGAGAAGTCCTTTCAATCGATTAATCACCTTATTTATTGAAAAGCAATAGTATGCTATACAATAATATCTCTTATAATAATACTTAAAACTAACATATGCTAACTGAGATGATAGTGTTTCTTGTAAAAGTATTTTTTAGGTCTAGGTTTTCTATAAATTCTCTTATAGAATAGTGAGCATTTTATACTAAAAATGATTTAATAATTCTATTGAAACAAACAAGTGGTAACTCTCTTATTTTATCCGGAATTTTATTATAGAGGGATTTGCCTAAACAGAAAAGAGAATTATAATTCAGAGAACTAGAGGATTGGGGTATTATTATATTATTTCTGGATCTCGTGAAGTATTCGTGAACATCAGTACCTCTTTCAAAAGTTCCATAAGAGCTATATTTGTGAATTCTTGTTAAAGACTCGAATATCAAAAGGTCATAAAATGTCAAAATTTTTAGTTTTTTAAAATACGGTTCACATGATGTCATGTTTGATAATTTTGCTATAAGTCTAATAGCCTTCTTTTGTAGTAAAAAAATTAAATTAGTTCGTGCTAGTGTTGCATATCTCCAAAAAGGCAAACAGTATCGGACATGCGATTCGAACAGGGAATAATACACTTCGACCGTTATCTCTTTATTTAGAGTGCTTTTTGTGACTCGTATGGCATATAAGCTCGATGCAAGTTTTTTGGTGATAGTATTTATATGAACTTCCCAAGAGGGTTTACTGTCGACGGTGATCCCTAGAAATTTATATTCTGACACTTTATTTAGTTTATAGTTGTTAATCTGTAAATTTACAGATACTTTATTTTTAAAGATCATATATTTTGTTTTCTTTAGATTTAGAGCAAGCTTATTTGCATCAAACTGTTTTATCTGAACCAGATCAGCAGACCAACATATTGTAGTGTCGTCGGCAAATAAAGTTAATCTTCCCTTTATAGGTATATTTGTAAGATCCTCAATAAAGAGGAGAAATAGGATCGGACCCAGAACGGATCCCTGAGGTACACCATTCTTTATGTCCATTTCTGCTGACGATACGCCACCGCATCCATCAGTTATGCGAGTAATCTATCTCCTGTCCTCCAAATATGATTCAAACCATTTCTTACACTTTCCACGGAAATCATAGAACTCTAATTTTGCCAGCAATGCTCGGTGACCGACGCAATCAAAGGCTTTGGCCAGATCAGAGAACATTGCCAGAACAACCTTTTTGTCCAGGCTCCCGTAAACATGGTTGAGAAAATTATAGACTGCATCACCAGTGTTTTTATTTGATTGAAATCCAAACTGGGATGACGACAGGAAACCAATTTATTTAAAATAGTTTAAAACTCTTTCCTTCACTATTTTTTCAATGACTTTAGAAATAATCGGCAACATTGAGATTGGTCGGAAATTTGTGGGATCTGTTTGATCTCCCCCCTTTGGAATTGGCACAATGATAGATAATTTTAGGTCGTTGGGAAAATAACCCTCTTCCAAAGATTCATTTATGATGCATCTCAAGACTTCAGAGCAGTCGTCTGTGATTTTTTTTATAATCTTCACTCTTATACCATCACAACCACTAGATTTCTTATTTTCTAGATTTTGTATTATATTATAAACTACGTATCTTGTAGTAGGTAAGAAAAAGAAGCTTTTTTGTGATTTATTTTGATTTGTTTTTAAAAGTTGGTTTGAGCAAATATTTGAATTTATATTTTTTTGTATGGTTTCTGCCACGGAACAGAAATATTTGTTTAATTCATTTGATATGACTAGAGGTTCTGTTATAAGTTCACCGTTGATGTTTAACTGTATTTCCTTAGAATTTTTATTATTGCTTCTACCTGAGAGGGTTCTTATTATATTCCATGTCTTGCGTTTACTATTTTTGGAATTTTGAATTTCACTCAAATAATATGCAGATTTAGCAGCTGCTATTACTTTTTTTAAAATGCTTTTGTATGTTTTAAAATAATTTAAAAAGTTTATATTTGTTGTATACTTAGATATATATGCAAGAGATCTTTTATTTCGACAGGAAATTCTAATGGCAGGCGTAATATATTTTTTAGAAGAATTATTTATTTTTTGTTTCCAGAAAAAACATTTGTTTATAGAATCTATAAAAACATTCTGAAAATATGTAAATTTTGAACATAAAGGTATAGATAATATTGGTGTCCAATCCGTATTTGAGAGAATACTCTTAAATTTTTTCCTGTTTGATTGAGAGAGGTTTTGAAATTTACCATGACTTGGATATAGGGTCACAGGTTGAGTTTCTCGACCAAGGTTCGCCAAAATAATTTCATGATCACTTAAATCAGTGTGTAATATTCTTAAGTTTAAGTTTGAGAAAAAAATTGTACAAAGATAATCAATAGTAGTTTCAGAGTGGGCAGTAATTCTTGTAAATGAGTTTACATGCATTTTAAAATTCTGTGCCAAAAAAACACATCGGAGCTTAAGTACCATTTGAGATTCAAGAGAATAGTCGATATTGTAATCTCCCGCCAACACTATGATACCACTTTTGGGCATTCTAGTTAGGATTCCATCCAAGTTTTCACAAAATATATCAGCATTACCAAGGGGAGACCTATAAATATTTACAACATATAATCTTTGACATTTCAAGTAAATACATGAGAGTTCGAAGTCTTGTTCAGAATTTAAAAAGTTATACTTGTCTATAAGGTTGTATTGTAAGTCCTTTTTCACTAGTATTGCTGACCCGCCCCTTTGTTTTCTACTTCTGGAATAGATAGAAGCCGTTTCATAGTTCTGCACTACAATATTTTCAAACTCCATGGTTCAGTCAGACAGACAATCTGTGGTACGTTCAGATCCTCTAGAAGCACTAGTAGTTCTTCCAATTTGTTATGCGCTCCTTGGATGTTTAATGAGAAGATAGAGAACAGATGGTGATTATCTGTCCCATGTACCTTTTGATCTACCTGGCTATTTTCAACAAATTTAATTTCTTCTATACTCGCCTTTTGTGGAATTGTCGGCTTCTCTGAATTGATTCATTTGCCCAGCGCATTTCAGGATTTCTATTTAAAAATTAAGCGGGTTTATTTTTTGGAGTGTACTTTGCCACATAACAACCGTCGGGCCAGAAGTCTGATGACATATACTTCTCTACACTGTTCTCGGGGACTCCCAACTTAAAAGCAGCACTCCTGGGATGGTCAAATCTGAAAGGTAATTTTTCACATCTGTACAGATGACTGAATCTCGGATCTAATTCCTTTAGTATATCCTCTGGTTTTGTTTCTATTTCTAGATTGGATAGATAAATCCACGATAGTTTAGCCAGTCTTTCACCTATGTTCGAATTCGCCACTCTGATATTTGAGCGATCAGGCCCGATACAAATTATTCCAATTTTTGTATTATGGGTTTGATCCCTGTTTAGATGGACATTATTTTTATTGTTCAAGTTTTGATTTTCTTAAACACAATACTCTGGCTTTTCTGGTGGAGTCCTAGAAGCCAACATATCTTCAAAAAACTTTAACTTGGAATTTATTTGCTCTATCTTTGACTCAAACTCTGATCTTATCTTTTGTAGATCAATGCTTCCCGATTGAATCTCTCCAGAGTTTTCCACACGATTTGACATGATTCCTTCTAGTGGTTTGTTGCAATATAGTTTAATCATTTCGACATTAGTATCTTTTAGATTATTTACATCGCTTATAATTTTGTCAATTTGTTTGCAGGAATCGCTATTTTTATTTGATTCCTCCTTTTTATTTATGTCTGACCTTAGTGTGTTTAAATTTAGTTTTATATTTGCAATTTCCTGTTTTATTTCAGTACAGGTAGCAGACTGGTTAGTTTGAAGTTTAGTGTTAATGTTGGCAAACTCATTTGACATGAAACCATGAAAATGGTCTTTTAGGGTAGAGGATTGGTTCTCTTGAAGTACAGTGCTAATCATATACTTAATTATAAGGTCTGAGTTCACAACTGATGGCTCTATGACTGGCAACTTATAAAAGGAATCAGACAAAAGGGAATGTTCACGAGGTGGTTTGATAGGTTGCTAGACTATATCAGATCAGTTTTACATATTTTCAAAATCCCTTGCAAAATAGGAACAAAATAATAATGTGGAGGAATTTATGTCTGTTTTTAAATGCATTTTATCTCCTGACTTGATAAGTGACCCTATTTTTATGCGATCATCGGCCGTATTTTGTTCAAGTCCATATTATGGTTATAATTTAGGGTTTCTCGAAAATATCGATATTGTAAATGAGCACCACCTACCTATATATTACAACTGGCAACGCTTTTTTATATGGACATGCCAATTTTTTCGCTATTTGAATTTCTTCCATTTTCATGAATGAATTCTTCTGGTATTTAAATTAAATACAAAGGTAATCCCAGTCTACAAAATGGGTCGTTGTTTGTAATAGTCATTGGTTCAGCCCTAACGTGGAAAGAGAGGGTGTAATAGGGATTTAGATTGATTTTCATACGATGGGAACGATCGCATATTTGATGATACCTCCAGATATCTTCAGAGTGTTGCACTTGTACACCTGATTTCGTTCGAGTGGACAATTTTCTGTTCGTGGCTACATGTAAGAGTGCTTCCTGAAGTTACAACAAGGACATTTTCTTCTACAAATTAAATTTTAGAATAAAATTTTTTAACGATAATTCGCTAATAGATTTGTTTAAGGCTATGTTTTTGACATTTTGTATTCCTCTGTGGAGCAAATACGGGAGGAATCATCATCATCTTCTTCTGAAAACGGGCCTTTTTAGTTTCCGGTTCAGATCCTAAGATCCGTTCTTCTTTTTTTTCAGAAACCATGTTTTGGTTACTGATTTATTTTGCCTTCAAATTAGGAGTAGAATTTAGAACTGCTGTGCCTTGACGTTTTCGTGGCTTTCTTTTTTCATGTCCCGCAACAATTGCTCCTGTTGGTAAAGGACTTAATTCTGCTAAAGTGATCCTAAGTGTATCTTTAGTTTTATCAATTGACAAGCGGTTTTCCTGTGGAGCTTTTAATGTAGGAATATTTTCTGTGCAAATATTAAGGTTGAAGGTTATTATCAGATCCAGGTTGAGGATTATTATCCGTACAACCTAGAGAATTAGTATCAGATCCAGGTTGAGGATTATTATCAATAAGAATATTTGTGGTTTCTGATCTCTGATACATATAATCTGGAAACACGCAGCATTAATTGAGAAGATTTCAGTTTTAAAACTATTAATGCCATTTTGAACAGTCGCTGCTTTGCCATATACTTCATTGAATGCGCCAACTTGAAATTGGACGACGACTCTATCTGGATGTTTGGGGTGCCACACCCAAACTTTTATCCAAAAGTCATTTAACCCATTTTAGGCAAGAAATCCTTCGTTCCACCGAAACACTAGCAGATGAAATTGTCATTATTAAGGAAAATAGTTTATATACTTCTCTGAAGATATTATTTTCAGTAATATTTTTCATTAAAGTTTGTGGTTCAAGGTCTTTAAATTCTTCATTAGCCCAAATAAAGTTTAGCTCAGAATACAATTTTTGAGAATCGGCGCAAATATAATAGGATAACATTCTTTAAGGTTAGTTAATGCATCGATAGGAAAGTTTATGGAGTAAGATTCAAATTTTGAAGTGTCTATTAAAGTGATAAATTAAATTTTTTCTAAATGTCGAAAGTGAGTGGTAATTTGTAATGAGATAGTGTCTAAAACTTCGCAATACAAAACTTTATATTTTTCAAAAACTTGATCTTTAGTTAATGTGAATCTTGCCCGTCTGTCTCGTTGTTCAGTTGGAATTGGCGTCTTTAAAGCAGCTCCATGCTCCATCAAAAATTTGTTTAAATGATTCGTCGTTTCGTTTCGTATTTAAGAGGACTTGCGTAATTTTTATTTGAAAGATACAATTTATTCTTCTTTTGTAACACATTAAACAGTACCTACATCCGTGAAAGAAAAAACATCGCTAAAGACTAAAACTAAAAGGGCAAATTCAAAGTAATTAAAGTAGTTTAAGGAGCCCGCACTCTGTCTAACAGAAGTTATTTAAGTTCTTGAAACCATTATTTGAGCACCATGAATTTGCTGCTTTACCCTATAAAATGCACGGTCAGCAAAACAAACTCTGTTTATATAAACTTCCGCAAAGCCATTTATAATCATCGTACCGGGAAGTTTGAAACGCTCGCGATGTATCCCGACGACCCACTATCTTTTCGCTAAAAATTGTAGTTATTTTTGGCGTTGGTCGACTCTCCAAAATTTGCCGGGTTTCCACTTCAGGTCGTCGCGAGAAAGGGGTTTCAAGCAAAGACAAAACAATATCGTGAGAGGGATTCATTTCAACCAGAGCTTTTCTTACAATTTTTAAATTGAAATACGAAATACCTAGAGGTAGACACAAGAAAACAAAACAACAAAGTCCATTACCGAGAAAAAAAAATAATTTTAATAAGCAAAACCTTGGTAATATGGCCTCGGATATGGCAATATTGCATTATTAAAATAAAACACTTATCAGCTTACTTTGTTGTAAGGGCCCTTGCCTTACCTTACCTCCTACTAACACAACTATAACCATACAAACAAAAGTATTAACTATTAGTTTTTAAACCGGAAAATCCGCCTCGAAAAGATAAAATTACAAACAATAACAAACCAACCACCCACTGATATGCCTATTAAATCGGTCGTGATCGACCTGATCTAACTGTAATTAGGAATAAGTATCTGAGGACGACATCTGAGGACGACACCTGACACGACACTTGACCCTTCAAGAAGAAACGAGGAAAGAGATGAGATGGGGAAGTTGACAATAAAAGGTTGCCAAGTTTCAAATAGGCACCTACCCCTAATACTATGAAATAAAGGATTGTAGTACCTACCTATTCTTTTTTTTGATTGTTGGGTCTTAAATTTCATAATGTACCATAAAACAATGGAATCATTTATTTATCAATCATTTCTGGCTTGTTTTTTTATTTTTGTAAAGAATACAGATTTAAATAAAAAGTCCTTCTTCAAAAACAAAGGCAACATGCAAGCTACTGCTAAAAATAATAATCATCAAGCACAAATTTGAGCGCTCCATATACGACTACTAAAATTCGCTGATTTTAATCCCCGTCTTGTGCAACTAAACGGGTGGGGAGCGTAGTACTATACTACAATGAGTTAGAAAGTTCACTCTAAGCCCCGCCCCCAGCATTTCCCTCCTGGCCCCGTCACGGAACCTGATGAAATGCTAGTTAACGTTAACCGCTAGGGCCTAGTGCCACGTTTCAACCCGTCTGGACTAAAGTCTGGCATCTGACCCTTGTAAACGCCTCAGTTGCTTTATACGACGAGCCGCCACCGACTGGTGGTTTATTAATCACTTGTCGCCTCTGGTTTGCATAAAAGTATGACTGGATTTCTCTTTCTAATCTCTCGCTACCAATTATTTCATGCTGATTTCTTATCATTCTTGAAGGAGTGCTCAAATTCGCTCAACTGATATGGTAATTCTAATACTCCTTTCCTGGTCAATCCAAAAATCTTGACTTTAATCTGCTAAGCCGCTTTTCTTCGGTTAATATTACTTTAGTTTTTTAAAGCATGTGACATTCCGTTTTCGGTCGCTAGGTGAAGTGAATTTCTGGTACGCCCCCGGTATTATTTCTGGCTTACGTCGCAGTTCGACATTTAGATCCGCGATTTAATGATCCGTTCGTTTCACACCTGATACGGGACCTTTTGGAGTCAAGCATTTCAGTTCTTAAGTCGATACATTTAAAAATCTGGTTTAATCCGATATATCTTCGTTGGATTTTGTCGACTAACAACGTAGGAATTTCCGCATCGGCCGTTACGTTGTACTTTCGTTAATTTTAGTGCCGTAGATGCAGGACTAACTCGCAGGACGAGGTTTTTTGGGAATTTGCTTGTCCAATATCGGTCGCCATTGTCATATTTAGTCTTGTCGCGTAGTGTGCCCTCGTTTTAAGAGAGGTAAGTTTCTTTATTAATTGCAGATTGTTTTGCGTTCTTGTATCTTTAGTATTTGCATGGTTGTATTATTTCGCTTTTCATTCATTTCGGATCCGATTTAATAAGCTTAATTGATCGGCGTGACATCATCCCAATTAGTGATTAATTAAGGTTGGGTGGTTTCTTTTTATTATTCTGATGGCCTAGTTTATTATTTGATAATCATTAAAAATAACCGTTTTCATTCATATCGTACTCGATATTGGCTTGATTGATAGGCATGGTGTCAAGTTAGTTAGGTTAATTGAAGCTATTGTATTTGATTAAAATAGTCGTTGTTATTTATTCTTTGGGTTTTATGATCAGTCAAATTAATCATTTTATTCTATTTCCGACGAAATGTACTGTAGATTTTCGGTAATTTTAGTAGTTCGATTTACTTGACCTTTCTGAGGAGGTTTGGCAACGAGTGTAAAATTTAACCATTGATTTCTATTACGCTTTATCAAACGCAACTATATTCTACAGCCATAAGTTGCGATTAATGCTTAAACCGCTAATTTCGTGGAATTTATTATACTACTGAAGTTGAAATCAATGCAATGGGAAAATACTTTATGTGTGTGTGCCTGTGAGTAGTCTGCCATCCTCGTGCTCCGCATATTTTTGCAATTTTGACGGTATATCTGTGCCTTTGACTGGTGGATCCTTATACATTACACTGCAACTGCATAAAGGCATACTTGCTGAGTGAGTTTCCTTGCACACATATCTGTTTAATTGTTTTATACTGCACTTTAAGTTTAATCAATACAGTAAGTCCCGTTTATCAAACTGCTCAAATATTAGACACTTTGCGCAATATGAATGGCGGATCGAAAACTCGTAGTAATAGTAGTAGTCAACGACTGGATGATGATGGTTTGGAGAAGCTTATACAGAAAGTCTGCAGTAATTTTGCCAACCAATTGGAATCCAAAATTAATGCCAAATTGGATTCTATGAATGCCAGGCTTGAGGAGATGTGTGCGTCCCTAAAAAATGTCAGCGAGGCGGTCACTACTAACAAAAAGGCCATTGACAGCCTTACTGAACGAGTCGACGGATTGGAACAAAGCCTGAAGAGGAACTCACTACGTATCTGTGGTTTAGAGCTGCCTGATGGTGAGGATGTTTCTGAAGGTGTTTCGCGTTTTATCCAAACTAACCTTAGAATTAGTTGCTGTCAGAATGATTTGGATTATGTTTTTCAGTTACCGATTAGCGATCAACCAAAAATGCAGCCAATTTTAGTCAAATTTGTAAGTAACTTTAAGCGCAATGAAGTTTTTCAAGCCAAGAAACTCTTAAAAAATAAACCAGTTACGATTTTTGAAGACCTAACTAAACGTCGATACCAGCAATTATGTGAGGCTAAAAAAAAATTTTGGAATAATAATGTATGAACCAATTCTGGAAAAATTTACTATCGGGATATTAAAACTCAAAAGAAAGATATTTTAAATTAACGTACCGATAGTTGCGTAAAGTCTCTATTTTTAATATTTCTTGTTGTGGGCATTGGTATGTAGATCGAAAAAACCGAGGTAAAAACGTTTTGTTCATATTTCAAATTTTATTAGCAACAATAGAATGTGGAATTTACTTTGGATGGCTATTAAGGGTCCCAATAATGATAATGCTATGAATATTAACTTTATATAGTTAAATTATCTGTCATGGTTTATTATGAGCTTAATTCAGATTAACTTGACTCTATTTTATTTTTTGCTTCTTTTATTTTTGCTTATTTTTTATTGTTGGTACTATTATAGACTTACCGTTAAAATTTATTGTATTTTCTCGAGCATGATGGGCATACCTGTACTCTGGAACACAGCGAGAATAGATTCAGTTTTGTTCATTTTAATGTGCGTTCATTGTGTTCCAATTTTGATGCGTTTGCGGATGTTGTGGGAGCAGGGCGTTATGATGTTATAGGATTGTCAGAAACTTGGTTACATAGCGGCATTGTAGACAACTTTATTTTTATTCCTAATTACAATATAGTTCGAAGCGATAGACAAGGTAGAGGTGGGGGTGTTGCTTTTTTTGTAAATAGTAATTTGAAATTTCAGGTAATTCAGCCTCCAGCCCAGTCTAGTTTATTAGAGCAATGTTGGATTTGTGTGAAAGTTAAGGGTAAGAGTTTTTGTTTTGGTACACTTTATCGACCCCCGAGTGCTAATTTGTATTCATGCATTGAAGACTTAGAAAACTCAATAATACATTTTACTCCTCAATTTGACCATGTGTTGTTCGATGGCGATTTTAATGTTGACCTTTCAATAAATAATAGTCCAGGAGCCAATCTTTTTCAGCGAATTTTAAATAAGTACAACCTTTTTCAACTAGTAAAAAGCCCTGCTAGAATCACGGAAAATTCTTGTAGTTTAATTGATGTCCTCATTACATCCCACTCTAATATTTGTTCTGAAGCAGAGGTTTTGGATATGTCGGACAGTCAGATGCAGAGTTGACAGATGCAGCATCTGTCAACTCTTACTTATAAAATTGTTTTAACCCAGACTCCGAAATATCTTTTTAATAAACTTACCACTCATTCTGCAACACATGGTCGAAATACCCGTAATTGTAATAGCTTTTTGATCCCAAGGCATAAAACTGAAAAATTTAAAAGTTCCTTTAGCTATAATGCTGTTAAATCATATAATGTCCTCTCTAATAATGAACTAAAATCTTCAACCTCAATGTCCAGCTTTAAACGCAATATTAAGAGAGCCTTGCCTTCGCAACGTTCGTAAACCATTGATTTGTATAAGAGTGGATAAGCAATAAATAGACCAAACATGGCAAATTTACGACCGCGAAATGTAAACAAAGAGATTTCTATTTGGACTTGCGCATTAGAAAATTAGTAGGAGCTAGTTGTTGCACCGTGAAGGTAAATAGGCAGGCCCGGATTTCGAAAGTGATTATTTCACCAAATATTCGGTAGAGGAATCTTGCCGATTGTGAAATGGGCCCCAGTTAGCATAGTGAAACAAACAATAAGGTATAAATAAGTAATACTTATAATAATTAGACTTACTTGAAATAGGAAATCCCGGGTATTTTGCCTCAAATCGAACTCGAATTATTAACTCAAAACGCCGCGCCGTCAAAACGAAAACACGTCAAAGACAAAAGCCAAGTTCGATCCTGACCGACGCCTGCTGAGACGGCAAGTGTTTTAGTGCGCATGAAAAAACGGTATCTTCTTTGTTTATGTTTTTCCATTTTGCGTCGATTTTGTCATGCGCAGAAACCTGTTTTTTCGCCCATAGGTTGCCACTTTTGAATAGTGCGACAGGCGGCTATTGCTTATCCACTCCTATACAAATCAATGTCGTAAACGCTTCTTGCTAGTTCTTGCTAGTTGTTAACATTTCATTTGTTTCGTTTGTTGGGCACATGATGTACCTACATAATGTAGTTTTTAGATAAATGTTTTTTTGATAATATATACTCTACCTTATGAATTGTTATTATTTTTTAATGATCAGGAATATCTTATAATGAGAAATTCAAAATATTTTGTAAGTTACAATGTTATTCTTATTTAATTCCGGTTAGATAGAATAGCTGTGCTAGATCTCGCCGTCTGCGTCTCGTCTGTTAAATATAATACATGAATTGTATGCTTTGAAATAAAAAGACATTTATTATTATTATTATTATTATTATTATAAATTATTGTTTTTATCTTGAATTTTAACTATTAATCTTGCAATTAACTTCTAGTGGTTTATGTGATAGTTGATTTCTACTATTAATTGGACACTAAACCGGGAAATTCGGTTATTAATGTTTAGGTTGTGGAGTTCGTTGCGAAGGGAAGCCGCCATCCTATCGTGTTATTTAATGCAGTTTACATATTTTCGCGTATTTTCGTTCATTGTTGTTTACTGTTTTGAACTTTATTCTCGATTTATTAAATTAAAGGTAGAGGCATGCATGCCTTTTTTTGATTTTGATATTGGAAAGTCGTTCGGACCATTTATTTGCCAAATTCGTCTAGTACGATGGTTTTATTTAGGTATATTTTAGTGCTTTTGTTTCGCTATGTAGTCCGTACTTGAACTTTTCTCTTCAATTATGGCGCTAATTGCAATTTACAACTTTTTTTTACTCTTATTCAAGGCTATTCTTGCTGCCTATTTCGTTTTTTTTGTTTTCTTTATCAAATAAAGAGATATTATTACTTTTGCGGCGTTTTATTTGGTTCCACAATGTACTAAACGTAATTTTGCAGCTTTTTTGCGATTCTTACCAGCAAGGTTTGCCTTGAGGAGCGGAGGTCTTGCAGCAGGTTTCACGAATAACGCGGGGATCTCCAGTTTGGTCCGTAACGAACTCGGTGGCGCCCAATGAACCTTTCTCCTGTTAAATGAGCAGCGGGCAAATTGCGGGCTCACTTTACAACTTTCTACAAGACCTTGCATTCCGACCTTGCCGGGTCTTTATTTTAGCGAAGGAGATCTGGTCGAATTCGGTAAGTGTACACTAATACTAATCTCGGTGGAACTCGTCATAGCTCCACGAGCATGAACATCTTTTAATTTATTTCATAAAAAAAAATAAAAAGTTTGTTTCACAGAAAGCGCGTCGCAAGCATGTCTTCTTAACGTTGTAAAATGAAAGCTTTTAGCCAATCCATTTGACCATTGCTAACAGCTTCTATTGCTTTCAGCATAGAAGAAGCACTCCTTAATTGCCTGGTCGTCTGGCCTGTTTAATATATGTAGGGGAAAGGGGTCGAATATCGATCACTTAAGATATAATGTACGACAAAAACAACACTGTCACAAAACTCTGTTATTTTATGTATTGAACATAAACTTTATTATCCCAAGAACATAATAACACAAACAAATCCTCTGTATCTTAATCAGAAAAAAAAAAATAAAAATATAAAAAACGAAGGTATTACTGATCGATATTATCCATCCTATAGTCGGCTAATATCGATCATATATGAGGGTAATATCGATCAACGTCTATTGACATGCTTCACACGAATCCAGGTCTTCTGGCCGAGATACTGCAGAACAGGCAGCATGAAGCCTCAAAGAAATTCGTGGATGTCGAGCTAACAATCCACGCAGCCAATCCTTACCGCAGCTTTTCTTTTTAACATTCAAATTATGTCGTAAGTTTTTTGCAACGGCATATTCGAAATGTAGTTCTTTGATTTTAGTTGGTGTCAACCCATAGAACATGTTCGACAATTTTAAAATGTGATTGGCCAGCTCTGTTTCCTGGTCGTCATTTAATACAGGCTT
>MU193480.1:0-22595 GCA_016904865.1 Pissodes strobi | reverse complement strand
ATTTATCGAACAAAAGGAATAGTCAAAGTGTTTAATAAAATCATTTTTCAGCTCTGTAAAATGACACCTCAAAATTGTTAGGCCAAATTTGTACGAGAGTGTGGTATGCAAAACGAGTGTGGTGGCAAGTCTGTTCCTGATTTGCTGATGATGTAAAACATTTAGTCCTTATGGCCTACATAAAATGTTAAAATTGCACTAAATTATATAAGACGGTTCAAATATTAGAGCATCTCTGGGTGACCCATTTGAGGTTCTGTATCTCCATTAAAGGGCATTTTAGAGAAATCTTTCTTCTGTGACAAATTGAAGTTATTTTGTCATCCGCTGTGCGCTTCCAAGAGTATGTGATATACTTACCGTATAATATCTAATACCACAGACGTATATAGCTACGCAACAGATACCTCCTCCGGTATTAAAAGTGTAGCTCGCCAATAATGCAATAAACTTAAATATCTTCCTATTTAGATGTGTTTTGCCCAGCCGTGTTGCCAAGTCGCGAACTAGTTTACCTTCCATATCACATTAGGGTATTACTCATTTTCTTGGCAATCGTATGTTATATTATGTCAAATTAAAGTTCATTATTAGATTCAGTGAATGATGTTTGCTCGAACATGGGCTAAAACTCACCTTAAATATCGGTGTAAAAGGTCATTACAAATTTTGTTAACTTATACTGTAATATCTCTTATTTGTATTAAGTAATAATATTATCAAGCAGGTTTTTGTTTCGAAGATCAAAGGAATTTTTGAAATGTTTATCGACATGTCAAAGTACCAGTTAATTTTGTTTTAAACTCTACTATCATACTATCAATAATATAAATTTGTTCATTTAAATTGCCGTTTCATTTGTTTTACTATTAATAAAATATCATACCTAACAACTCCTGACGCCAGGCTTATTATGGTTCTTATTAATGTTGCCTCATTGCGAAATAAGACTGATGAATTGTTTTTGTTTTTGGAGGAATCAGGGTTCCCCCAACTAGTTGCAATTACAGGGCACTGGCTGAGTGAGAATGAACCGCTTTATGTTGAAAAGTACTCCACAATAGCCATATATAATCGGAAAAACTCGGCTCATGGGGGAACACTGATTCTTTCCTTGAGCGAGGGCTTTTTACCTGTAACTAAATTTGATCATCTCCAATCGGATAACTACTTTGGATTTTCCATTGTATACAATAAGAACCTTGATTTACACGTAATTTGTATATATAGAGCGCCAAATTCCGATGTGCAATTGTTCTTTGATAACCTGCTAAGCTTGTTAGATGGTCTGCCGGTGAAAGGCAAGAAAATTTTGTGCGGTGATTTAAATATTGACTACGCTACCGCTTGTGCTGCCCAAAAATCATTAATTTCTATTTTTGACTCTTTTGGTCTTACAATGCATGTAACGTCTCCAACTCGGATTTCTAACAATTCCTCTTCTATCATTGACTATGTAGCGTCCGACTTTCCTTCAACTGATGTCCAATCGACAGTAACTAGCGCGGGTCTCTCAGATCATGAGGCAGTAATCTCCAAATTCAATACTTCTTATAGGCCCTCAAATAAAACTCGCCACCTAGGTAGAATCTTCTCAGCCTCCAATTTTTCATCCTTTCGTAACCTTTGCCTAAAGACCAACTGGAATTTTGAATCAGGTGAACTTGATTCTGACTTTAGTAGTTTCTTAAATAAAATTATAAATGCATTCAATAAAGCCTTCCCGCTTAAATCCATTAAACCTAAACGTCACAAACCATGGACTACGAAAGGCTTACGCATATCTGCAAAAAATATGCGTTCCCTCTCATACATAAAAAAAATCACTAACTCCACTCAAGTTCTTGAATTCATTTCGAATTATAGGAAGATCTACCTAAAACTTATCAAGACAGCAAAGAAACTATATTAGGAGGCCTGGTCCATTATTAACGATCTTAGAGGCAAAACAAATTCCGCGAATCAGAGCATGCCAAAACCAAATGATTTGAACGAATATTTTGTCAACGTGAGCAAAAATGTTACCTCTGGTATTTCTCCTTCTCTCGACCCTCTCTCGTTTCTTCCTCCTTCTAAAAAAGTCGCTGATAGTTTTTTCCTAAGCCCTGTGACCAGCCTTGAACTTCTTCAGGTAATGAGCAGCATAAAGAGTAAATCAGCTTGTAGCACTGATAATCTGTCAATTAAAATTTTTTTGAACCTCCCACTTCCAATTCTGGATGTCCTAGCTTCCTTAATTAATGCGTCCTTCACGAAAGGTGTTTTTCCCGAATGCCTCAAAACTGCGATAATTATTCCTCTTCATAAGGGAGGTGAAAAGGATGTCTTATGCAATTATCGTCCAATTGCTCTGTTGCCTGTACTCTCTAAAATCATTGAAAAGTTATTAAAAAATCGCCTCATGCCATTCCTCCTTAGACATGGCATACTGTCCCCGGAACAGTTCGGATTTTTACCAAACAAGTGTGCAAATGACGCCATGTTCTCGTTGCTTCACGATGTCTACTCATCCCTTAACAACAATCTCCCCACTGCTACAGTCTTCTGTGATTACGCTAAAGCGTTTGACTGTGTGTGTCATGACATCTTGTTAAGAAAACTAACTTTTTATGGAATCCGTGGTATTCCTTCGAACTGGTTTCAATCTTATCTTGAAAATAGACAGCAGTTTGTTAGAGCGAACGGTTCTGATTCTGATTGCAGATTAATTACCAGTGGAGTTCCACAGGGCTCTGTTCTTGGGCCTATCCTTTTTCTAATATATATTAATGACATTACATACCTAAAAATCAATGGTAAAATTTCTCTCTTTGCTGACGACATAAGCATAACTTGGAGTGATTCTAATACTTTCTCCCTACACTCTAATATCTCCAGCGATCTCGTCACAATCAAAACTTGGTCTGACTCAAATTGGCTGTGTTTCAACGTTGATAAAACGGTAGCCTTATCTTATAAAACAACCTTACAACAACCTTTGCTACTTCACAACAGCAATACTAAATACGTTGAATCGGCTAAATTCCTAGGTTTGAGTATTAGTGCCAACCTTAAGTGGTCCGCACATATTGATTCTTTAACAAAAAAGCTTTCTTCTGCCTGCTTCGCAATTCGATCGGTTTCGAAGGAACTAAATCTGTCTACTGCCAGGCTAACTTACTTCTCTTTGTTTGAATCTCATCTTCGCTACGGCCTTCCCTTTTGGGGCTGCTGTAACACCGAGCAATTTCGTACCATTTTCAAACTTCAAAAGAGAGCAATTCGTTATTTATTTGGTCTTAATGGCAGAGCTCATTGCGAATACTACTTTAAAAAATATAAAATTGTTACGCTTCCTGCTTTGTTTATTTTAGAAACAACTTGTTTAATACGCAAATGTCGAACCATATTTTCCGAAAGGCCACAACATGAGTACTCAACAAGAAATTCGAGTCAGGACATCTACCTTCCTTTTCCCTCCTCTGAATTAACAAAAAATTCTATTCTTTATAATTCCAAGAAGTTATACAATACACTCCCGCTACATCTTAAATCCATCCCTACATTTGCTAAATTTCGTGAAAAAACGAAGGCTTACCTACTAGAAAGACCTTATTATTCTATAAATGAGTTTTGCGTGAATTAGATTTTATTTTTTCCTCCATTAATTTTCTTGGGCTTCATGTGCGGCGGTGAAAATTTTTTTTTTTATATTATATATATTTTTTATAATAGGTATAGGATTATCTTTTTGACGAATTAGTGATTTTTCGGATATACAGAAATTACGCAAAATTAAATACCAAGCTATCAATTTTAGTCATGTTTTGTTTACTTTTACTCGGTATTTTCAACTCTGCAGCATATGCATATTGCCTGAGTCAAGTTCACCGACATGACCTTCCTTATTTTTTCTAACAGCACGTTTCGTTATAATGTATGTTTAATATTTTGATAGCACTGGGTTTCTTTACCCTATGTTTTGTGTACTTCCTGTGGATCTAGTTCAACTGCTTATGATGTTCTGTAATATAGTTTTTTTGTTAAATCGTGACCAATTTCAATTTGAAAATTGCTTGTTCTATTTTTATCGTATATATTATGGTATATATTAAGTTCTGTTTTGTTTTGTATTTGCCCTACTATGGTTAGTTTATTTATTTTAGTTAGCTTTGTCCATAAAATTTATTTGAATTTTTCTGTGGCAATAAAGCATACTTGACTTTGACTTTGAAAAAAATGTAAAAATCGTATTTTTCAAAAAAAAAATATGTTTGTGTTAACTTGATACATAAATATTAATAATAAAACTCGATGATTTGAGCGAGTCAAAAAGTCAGCCGGAATATTGTTCGACGTGATAAGTTGGCAGCACCGACCCGTTCCTAGACGACTGGTTCACCCGCTCGCATTGGAAGAGGTATCTGTTGCGTAGCTATATAGATCTGTGTTAAGACCAAGCAAACAGATCTTGTTATTATAAAAGTATTTTGTAAACGTGAATAATTTTTCTTACGTATTCAAACAATTTATTAAAGCGCTGCAAATAATATAATTATTAAGCTAAATATTTGTATTGAATTTTTAAAGTAGCTTGGAATGGTAAACATTTAAATAATTTAATTTTGTATATTGATAAATACTTATATATTGAAGCTAGGGCTAGGGTAATGTTTTGCACTATGAACCTGTATGTCTTACCGATTCCTTTTTATTTTTTTCTGTAGTTTTTGTTGGGTCAATTCCTTTGTTTAACAAGTACTTAACAACATCGTGCAAACCATTCTCGCAGCATAATTGTAATAATGTGGAACTGTCTCCTGGATAACATTCATTAATTAAGGCAAAATCTTCAATTTTCTCGATTTGTTCAATGCACTTATTTTGTTCTTTCCTATGTAAGCAGCCTCTCAAATATCTAAAGAAATCGATGTGCTTCTGTGCGTTCACATTTTTGGACTGAAAAGTAATAATATTGTACATACTTGTGATCTATAGGGGACGGTAACGATACTTTTTTGAAATGCTGTCTAGATGAGCATATGGATGTCGATGGGGACACGATTTGAACATTTTTTGAACAGTAAAACCGCAACATTTAAAAGTTTTATATTTTGCATAGAATATTCTATTTTGTTTAATACGTTTCGTATCAAAATTAAACCAACTCTACTTAAAAGTTTATTGGACCTGGTAGTCACTGCATATTATGAGATATTTTTTAAATAAATATTAAATATATTTTCAATCAAAAGACCAGTTTCACGGGGCAAATGTACATAATAAATTTCAAGTCCTTTGGCGTGTGATTTATGATATTGTTAACTAGTTCTCCTTTAACACACATACTATAATCAGCGAATATTAACTACGACAAGAAGGCCCACTCCATGGCCAGAGAGCGCTACAAAGGAATCGTCGTTTATTTTCTTCGTTGCCTGGTAACGATCGGCGAACTTCGCCGCACACAGGTTGAATTTAAATAAAAGCTGGCCATAAACGATATTTTCGTTTGCGGTATATTTAATCAAATTTATGACGAAATTATTTATAGCACTCTAATACTCTAGTTGGCTTTGGAAAAATACAATTGATATCGTCTGAATTGTTTGAAGCCATTGATTTGTATAGGAGTGGATAAGCAATAAATAGACCAAACATGGCAAATTTACGACCGCGAAATGTAAACAAAACTATTCCTATTTTGCCTTTGCGCATTAGAGAATTAGTGGACGGCATCCGTTACAGTGTGAAGGTCATTAGGCAGGCCCGGACTCCAAAATTTGAACTCGTACTCTTGTGATTATGAACGAAGGTAATTATTTCACCAAATATTCGGTAGAGTAGTCTTGCCGATTGTGAAATGGGCGAGTTAGCATAGTGAAACAAGCAATAAGGTATAAATAAGTAATACTTATAATAATTAGGGTAAAGCGGGGGAATGGCGGCCCCCTAAGGAAAATGTCAAGTTAATAGTTTATTTTAGTAAGTTATAACAAGGGAAAATGAAAAAATAATGAGACACATATTT
Organism: Pissodes strobi; assembly: GCA_016904865.1. NCBI lineage: Eukaryota > Metazoa > Arthropoda > Insecta > Coleoptera > Curculionidae > Pissodes > Pissodes strobi. The sequence continues at coordinate 16,585 of MU193480.1, read as the reverse complement.
CTCTACCTAATTTTAATTGAAAAACATTTTTTAAAGTGTAACAAATATTTTCAAAAACATATATTATAAAAACTGTCACTGGCCGGTATTACCCAGCTTAGTGGGGTAATGCCAGCCGTCTTTACAAACAGAAATCGCAAAAAAACTTCTTTTCTTTTGCTGTGCCTGTACATGCCTTATGGGCCCACTGGCCACACATTATACATCTTAAGCAAAGTTCATTATTTTTTCCAAATTCTCCGCACAAAATACATATGTCTTCATTGATATCTAAGTCTCTATCATCCTCATTGTCTTCTTCACAGTTTTCTCCCTCAAATTCTTTATAATTAACAGCTGTTTTTTGACGAGTTGGTTTCTGTTTCAGTATCGCTGAATTCTTTTCTTCCATCATAATATTTTGTTTTTACTTTGTTAACTTTTTCTGCCGTTATCTTATTTTGCTTATTTTTGTCTTTTCTTTCCAAATCTTCTTTTAGCGGCGTTGACGTGAAAATAATTGAATCCTGTTGTTTTACATTTCTTTGTGGTTTTGGAAATGCATTCGAGCATGACGGGATAGGAATAATGTCGTTAAAAGTAACACTTCTGTTCAGTTCCGTGTTTTCATGCCAAACAATATTTTTTTCAAGAGTTCTAGTCCTATTTTCTTGTTGAGGTTCGTGTGGTGGCTCAACAAATCCAGGCTTTAGGGCTTCTGCAGGAGCAAAGTCTTCATTCGAAAATACGTCGGGATTAAAGGGAAATAATCCTGTCTCTTTAAAGCCTTTAATGACCTTTTCCGGGGTAGCTACTCTACTGAATGCCAGGTTGAATAACTCAGCAATATCTCCAGGATTATTTTTTTCTCCAGGGTGACTAGTTAAGAATTTGGAACATTCCGAATTAAAAGCTGCCTTTAAGGGTGCATAAAAGGTCACATCCAAGGGCTGGAGGCGGTGGGATGAGTGTGGAGGAATTGTCAAAACTATAATTCCATTTTCTTTGCAAAAATTGTAAGCTTGTAAGGTGCAATGAGTGACATGGTTATCCATGATCAAAGGAACTGGATCTTCTTTAGAACATTTTATGAATAACTGGAAATGTTTTAGCCACACAATAAATAAGTCTTCTGTTATCCATCCATTTTTTGAGCATCCGTAGATGGCACCTGGAAGACCATTTCGCTGAAGATGTACTGCCATTCTTTGGCGGGCAAATATGAACATGGGCGGAGTTCTATACTAACCCGAAGCGTTGAAAGCACACATTGCTGTAGTTGTTTTTCCTCGCTCCCAACTTGTGACAAAACCAACCCGTTTTTGCCCCCGTTCTGTAAATATTTTAGGTGGACGCTGCATCGTGGTAACGCCGGTTTCGTCGCAATTGTATGTCTTGTTAGGTGCAAATTTGTATTTTTCCATGAGTCCAGATAAATTATTGAAAAAAATGGATACTTCTTCGCGATTAAATGCCTTAATTCGGTTAATACTAGTTGCTTCAGGTTTTCTTAACGCAATATTGTGTCTAGACATAAATCCAGCCGCCCAGTCCTTGCCAGCCAATTCTTTTTCTTGATTGAATGGGACATTAATATTGTTAGATTTTGCATAGGCATATGCACATCTTCGCACTGCAATGGGAGTCAAACCATAAAAATGTTTAGCCAACTTTTTAACTTGGTCGGCCAGTTCATTCTCAGCTTCTTTTAAAAAGACTGGTTTACGTCCTAATGAAGGTCCAGAATTAACGGCGTCATTTTTCATTCGGTCTTGTATGGTGGACCTCGGTACCCCAAATCTCACTGCTGCTTGTCTTATTGCCACACCATTTTGGATGGCACGTAGTGCTTCTTGCAAATGCTCCTTGCGCCAGGAAGCTTTTTCTGTTTTTCTTTTATAATGCCGTGGCATCTGCAAATACAATAAACAACTAGGTAAGTAGCTGTGATATAGGTTTTTCTCTGTGGGGTAATACCGGTCACAGCCGCCATTACCCCATTTACTGTGGCCGGTATAACCCCAAAATGACGTAAACTAATTTACTTGTGCTCGAGGTTTTTTCTTACAACAATATGTCCAAAATATATTACAATAATTATACTTAGTAATCTATGAATTTACATATTAGTTCATCAATTACCAGTAACCAAATCGTTAATACTTACGTTTGAAAATACCTGTTTCTTATAACAACGCGAGCAAAATACGTTTGTTTACAAAAATTATCTGCACATACACAAATGTCGGGAATAAACTGAAGACTGTGTCGGTAGAGCTTGAAACCCAGCTACCACCGAGCGCGCCGCTCGGTTATACACGGTTATACTCGGAATAGTTGCAGGCCGGCATTACCCCGCTGGCCGTTATTCCCCCGCTTTACCCTATACTTACTTGAAATAGGAAATCCCGGGTATTTTGCCTCCACTACCATACACTTTCGGGATTCTATTTTGGTAGCATCGCCCATTGCTTATGTGCATATTGTTCAATTAAAAGAAAAATCAAAATAGGGTACGCACAACGCACAAACGTGAACCACTAAACTGAAACGAATTAAGCAACTACAAACACTAGGTCCAAAGAAAGTCAATAAAAAGTAGAGTATTCGAATTATCAACACAAAACGCCGCGCCCGCTGTCAAAACGAAAACACGTCAAAGACAAAAGGCAAGTTCGGTCCTGATCGGCGCCTGCTGAGACGGCTAGTGTTTTAGTGCGCATGACGAAACGGGATCTTCTTTGTTTACGTTTTTCGATTTTGCTTCGATTTTGTCATGCGCAGAAACCCGTTTTTTTCGCCCATAGGTTGCCACTTTTGAATAGTGCGACAAGCGGCTATTGCTTATCCACTCCTATACAAATCAATGTTTGCAGCACCCTCTCAAACTTACGTTATGGTTTTTTTATTATTATCACCAAATAAATATTTTGATAAAGTTTGGGTTAATTAGTTATTATTCATAACAATACTCAAAGTGTGTAATAACTAATATTTAAAAAAATTTGATTTTGTATTAATGATTTCACCATATTTCCGAATACAAATATTCTGACAAAAGACATCAAGAAGAAAATGTTGCTCGAATTTGCCCCATCTTTTAATATTTAATTATATGTTGGCCTTTAGGGTGATTTCAAAATTGGTTAAAGGTTTTGCACAATATTTTTACTGTATATTTCATTTCTATTTTGTAATACAACACAACTAAAAAATAGCGATATTATCTTATATCGAATATTGACTCGACTATAGAATTTACGCGTGTAAATTAATCTGACAAAAGGATGAGCTGGTCTATGGCCGCCGCGTCAAACGTCGCCTTCCAACATGATTGTTTTATTTGTATCATGGCCTGCCGGTATTCTGCTAGTTTTCGCGCGGGGAAGGAGACACACCGTTGACATGCCGCCACGGAGAGTGATCCTTCTTATCATATAGTTTTGCCCAAATACATAATAAAAAGATAAAGACTGATGTACTATACTACTAACGTGCTAACACTCCGTTGAGGTTATGTGTTGGTGTTATACCTAATTATGCAACAACTGAAGCCAGATTATCAGAAAATGGCGCGTCGAAATGAGGATTCCTTATTGGCTAAATTTGTAACGTGCGCAGTTTTCCCTGCTGCTGTCTTGTTTGAGCATTTACGTTTCTCTGTTTTTTTTTGCTTTATATGTTGTACTGAAAGTATTTTCAAATGGTTTTATGTCTTTTAAATTACCCTTAACACAACGCATTATTAAATTGGAATTTTAAAAGCTATATCTGTTGTAAAGTCATCGGTACGGGTGGGCAAGAAATTGAATAATCGATTAAACGCTTAATATTTTAGCAAATAACTGAATAATCGATTAATCGAAATAATCGATTATCGATATTTTCTGAAATATTAATCGATAAGTCGATTAATCGGTAATTTCTTAAAAGTGAATCGAATAATCGATTATTGTCGCCCACCCCTAATCCCATAATATTGTAGTAAGTGAAACTGAAGCTGAAATTTCGGTAGAATCATTATTACTGATACAAGACTGATGTTATTATAAAAAGAGGTAATAAATACTTTGGCTGAATCAGCAGATAAAAATTTATAATTTAGTTTTAATTTGTAAATATGGCTTTGATATTACCTTGGGATAGTCAGAATATAAGCATGTGTTTTTGAACAACAGCTGCCCTGATGCTTCTATATTTTTTACTAGTTTCGTCCCTATTGGATTAATTTTTAAAAATAGCGATAACTCTGAAATACATGTAAGGCAAAATTGCCGGCCCTCATCAACGCGTTTCTGTCGTCCGCTTAACATTCATTTTGCTCGTGAGACTCCTAAATTAACCGTTGCAAAAACAAAATTTAGATTATCGAATTAAAAATTTAAAACCTTTTTTTTACAACGAAGGAGCCCTTAATATTCAAAATCATTTTTTAAAACGGTTTAAGAACATGCAAATGATTTTTATACATGATTTTTATCGTTAGTGATAATTGATACACCCTATATATAATATAGATGATGAGCCAAAAATTCAACAATTATTTGTCTAAAACACGATATATTAAACGTGTAATACTTAATAACTTTTATGTCTTATTTCTGGTAAACCTTATTATGGCCAGCTTTCCTAGAAATTCGACCAGTTCATGGTAGTTTTCGCGCGAGGAAGGAGACATACCGTTGACGTGCCGCCGCGGAGAGTGAATCTTCTTATCGTAGTTAATATTCGCTGCTATAACGTGACTTAACTGACCAAAAATACACTTCAAATATAAATATCTCTGCTATAGCTCGAGCTTGTTTTTTCGTTAAATGACCCAAATGGGGGGGCTTTAAATCGAACCATCAGGTTTTACATTTACAAATTGCACTACGTCATTTTTTAAATATAAACTTTGGTGGTCAATGTTATTAGCAATGGACACAACTTTTAACACCCTTTAAAAAATCTCATAATATTAAAGTTAAAGAATCTGTTCTATAACATTGACCGTTAGATTTGTTTTAAAAAAAATATATTATACTACATCTTACAACAAAACCAATTGCAGTATCCAAAGGACCTACCTCGGAAAGAAAAGAAAACGGATGCTAAGAAATTATATGTTTGTAAGCTTAAATAACTAATAATCATAATTGGAATTAGTTTTCAGCGATTACAAACTCTGATATAGTAAATAGTAGCTTAAAATAAATATTTTATAATTTAACACTTACCTGATTAGGGAACTGTGCATTAGACAGTCTTTGATTTTCAATTATAGCTCGGATATCATCACTTATGCCTTTACTTTCAGCCCATTGCAATGCAGTTTTATTTTTGCTTCCAACATGGTTAAGATCTATTCCTTTTCTAATCAAAAGCTCAGCACATTTTAGAAAATTTGGTGTGCTTTTGTCCCCGTGGCGTATTAAAATGTGCAGTGCATTGTTTGCTATAAAATAAGACAATGGGTGATGTAAAATTGTTTTTTTGGGGAAACGGGGCAAATTTTGCGATTGAGATGAGAAAATGAAGATCTTTACATTTTTGGAAGGTTCCCTAAGTTACTTAAATCCGAGAACGGATGTAGAGGCACTTACCATTTAAGGAGCTCAGAATAGCATATTATTTTATATTATCACGACTAACAACCGTCCGAACGTTTTTGTGCTACCCTATAGAACTAGCCGCCGTGCCGCTCGCTTCTTTGTCTGTATGACTCATCGCCCGGCCGATCGCGAAGGTTCAGGATCGCTGGAATTATCTCGATGGCCTCGTCGAGATCATATAGAGTGGCCTCGGAATGCTTCCCGAATATTCGTGATAGATTTGAGATTATATATAAGCAGACCTAAGGCGAATGTTAGTCAGTCAGTTAGTTCAGTTCAGTTAATCATTGAGTGTTGAATAGATACTAGTTGTAAAGTTATAAGAGTAGTTTAGAGTGTTAAATTGTATACAGTGGTAGTGAATAAAGAGAGTATTAGTTGAAAATAGCAAAGTTGTAATTCTGTTAAGAACCCACGGGAAAAACGTAACAATATGGAGGAAAAGTGATACTTTTCATGGCTCGCTCGTGTTTAACGTTCGAACGGAGTGAGGCTGTTAATAGAGAGCAAGCCATGAAAAGTAACTTTTCCTCCAAATAAAATATGCTGTTTTTTCTTCAAATGTCGACAAGTTAATGCAAAAATATCTCTTTTTAATAGTAATAATAATAATAATAATAATAATAATTAAAGATAAGTGGGTTCGCAAGGCGGCTTGGACCGGTGTCAGTGAATAGGCACGGGTTGTTGCTATAGGAGTAATGTAACATAAAGCTGTCAGTGGACATTGTCAACAATATTTATTTTTTTAAAATTGCGTCTCCGATTGCGTTTTAATTCCGTATTGATAAGCAGTTATTGAGTAAGTTCGATTAAATAATAACCAATTTGTTCCTAAATTAGTGATTTTTAGAAATGCAGTCACAAACAGAGTGATAAATACAAATTGTAGTTTAATAAATCTAGAGTTGTTGACGCTTATTTTGTTGTCTGTTTGTATTGTATGTATGTTGCTATGACAACGCTTTTACCTCCGCCGGCGGAAAAGTGAAAAGTAAAGCTCCGGCGGAGGAAAAACGAAACTTCACGGCCGCCTACACAGTCGAGTAATGACGGATTTACTGACGCTTGAAGAAAAAATATTTTTTCTTCAAAGGTCCGTAAATCCGTCATTGTGTGTAGGCGGGCCGGCCGTGAAGTTTCATTTTTCCTCCGCCGGAGCTTTACTTTTCACTTTTCCGCCGGCAGTGGTAAAAGTGTTACTATAACAACATAGATACAAACAAACAACAAAACAAGCGTCAACAACTCAAGAATTATTAATCAAAATAAAAATCACTAATTTAGGAACAAATTGGTTATTATTTAATCGAACTTACTCAATAACTGCTTATCAATACGGAATTAAAACGCAATCGGAGACGCAATCTTAAAAAAATAATTATTGTTGACAGTGTCCACTGACAGCTTTATGTTACATTACTATAGCAACAACCTGTGCCTATTCACCGACACCGGTCTAAGCCGCCTTCCGAACCCACTTATCTTTAATTATAATTATTAGATATTATTACTATTAAAAAGAGATGTTTTTGCATTAAATTGTCGACATTTGAAGAAAAAACAGCATATTTTATTTAGAGGAAAAGTTACTTTTCATGGGCTCTCTGTTACCAGCCTCACTCCGGTCAGCTGTTAAACACGACCGCGCCATGAAAAGTATCACTTTTCCTCCATATAAAAGAATATACTATTGAAAAAGCCGTTTTCAAAAAACTATCAGGCAAAATCAACCAAATTTACGTACGATCTGTTTTTAAGCGCTTTGTACTATTTACTAATTTCATATAACCTAGCAACTTATTTTACAATTGTATAATCATATAACAATGAAATGTCCACAATATGGTCTAGCCCATTTACATCTTCAAGGGTCCTTACAATCCTCTTAAACTCGGTACTTTCTTATAAGCTAATGTAGCTTTTAAATGTGCCGTTCCCGAAATATTTACGTTTTAATAATGGAATAATACTTATTGCAACATAAAATCATCCATAAATTGCATTTAAAAATTTCAATAATTATTTTAACAAATGATGGAATTGGCCTCAATTAACATCTCTGCAGTATCTCTACACGACCAATAAATTCTTGCTGAATGCAGAGGAGTTTAGCAGAACTTGATGATGTGCGCCTAAGCATTATTTCATCTTTAGACCAAATACTGAAAAAACTTAAATTTAAATGGAGAAAATGCACTAACAGAAAGTATTTGATTGAATGCCATATGTTGCTGCTAAAAGATTATCCTTCTTGCGAGAATTGATGGAAAATTAAATGGATCCATATTCTTTAAGACTTTCAAGAGCTGTCTTTTTAGATGAAACATGGATTTATAGCAAAGGAGGTTTTTGCAGGAGTTGGCAAGACGATACGCTAAAGACATTTAGGAAGAAAAGTGGTGAAGAGGTACTCTGTATTATTCTTCATGCTGGATCAAAGGATGGTTTTGTGAAAAAAGCAAGTTTAATTTTTAAAAGTGGTAGCAAAACTTGTGATTATCATGATTGCATGAATGTTATCAATTTTACTTTGCACCCTTAATTAGAATGGACTATTCTTCTTACCACTCGTTAGAGGAAAGGATCCCAAATTCATCATGGGCGAAAGAAACTAAAGACATATAAAAAAAGAATAGATAGAGGTCATTCATAAATTACCAAATGTTTGCATGCCAACATAAGAAATATTAACGTGAAGAGGGGATAAAATAAAGAATGAAAAGCAATGAAGATGGCGGCCGAAGCGCGCCAAAGATTTCATTTATGTTTCATTCATGTACGCCCACAATGACGCGCATACGCCATGTTTTTCCTGGCGGCACATCATATGCCTAACATTTTAGGGGACACCTGTTTAAAGTCAAGGTAACATTGAAATAAGCCTGCTGTCAAGCAGAAAATAATAAGCCATCACAAAAATTAAAATGACTAGACACAAAAGAATAATTTATTAATATTGAAATATGCACATATCTAAAAGATAATAAACAGTTCGAAAAAAAATCAATTTACGTTTAATTGATAATTGATTAGAGGATTAATGGAATAGAATAGAAGAGAATATTTATTAACGCTTTTAGCATATACAAAAAAGACACATAAAATACTGCACAAGATCTTGCAACCATTTTACCAAGTAGTAAATAAATTATTAACAATAAAAAAGAAAATATATTCAGTATTATTTGATATCATTTGTAATAATATAATTATCTAGATGGTAAACAACAAAAGAAAATATTTAATCACCCAGATTAAAGTTAGCAATTAGTTAGGTCTTGTAAGATTCCATAACAATTTTTTTTTAATTTATTACATTTGATATTAAAGAAATCCATATTTTTTATTTGTATTTTCATTTGCCAATTTTGATATTCGACATAATGGAGTGTTTACACCGTAGTTAGTCCTATGATATGTAACAAATGTTTGTGAGTTTCTAAGAGATCTTTGTGGAAGATGGAGTCAGTACCACCAGCTGCAGTAATTCCAGAGAATTTATTATATTATTAACTATTTTAAATAGAGTACATAAATCAAAATATTGACGTCTAGAATCCAAAGTGCGAAGATTTGAAAAGTTGCATAATATCATCATACATATACCCAATTTATATGCACTAAATCTCAGATTTTTTTGCACTCTTTCAACTTCATTTTTACTGGTAGAATAGTATGGACACCATATTGGAACTGCATATTCCACTACTGATCCAACAATAGCACAAAATAAATCTTGCAACATATATTATTGAAATCTTTCAAAGTACGAATCATAAAACCTAACATTTTTAATGCACTGTTTACAGCCATCTGTATACGATCCAAAAAGTTCAGTTTAGAATCAAACCAAATGCCTAAGTCCTTAACCAAGAAGATTCTTTCTAAATTAGCAGAATTAACATTATGAGTGCAATGGATAGGATTCTTTTTCCGAGTAAAAGAAATTAACTCTACTTTTTAAATAATTTTCATTACATCATTTAAAAAGTTGATCGATGTGATGCTGCAAATATTCTGTCTGTTAAACAATTTATAATTTTATAGAATTTAAATCCGGCCGGTTTAAGATAGAGAAATTCGATTTGTATTTTTAAAGGCTATTCTGATACATTTCATTGCTGCCAAAAAATGTCAAAATATGTAAAAAAAATGACAGCTAACAGTACTTAAAATTTATATTGCAGAATAGCTCCTAAACAGTTAAGAGGGAAAGTGCAAACCGTAATTCTGTAACCGTTTGGGTTTTATGACATGTCAAAGATGAAAAATTTTCAGTTTTGAAAACTCGTCCATGTTGTCTTCAATGGTAATAGAACCATCTAATATTATGAAATCATAAAGTACTCAATGATACGTTTGAAGACAAAACACACCTTTCTATTGAAAAGTTCCAACATGGCGCTCGTTCGCCATTTCTATCATTGCCATTTAGTACGCCTACATTTTGTAACATAGAAATGAGCGCTTTAAAAAAATAGTAAGGTAGATAGGAGGGACATTAAAGACGCGTACTGTTTTCTCATATACATGCTTTTAATATGACGACCATTATCTATTTTTTTATACAGCAATGTGTAAAAATGGATTCGATCTTTATTTGCATAAGGAAATTCCAGAATAAATGTATTTTCCGTTCGCCTTCTTTAGACTTCTGCAAAATTTAAAATAATAACAACAAACGTGTTTTCTTTTAGTTTTTTTAGTTCGCATTAAAACTAAAACAATATTATACATTTTACACTCATAAAGTTTAAAAGTTTGATGATATATAGCTAGAAAACGAAATGTCGCCGAAAACATGAGTGGTAAGCCAATCCTAGCCTTGCACGCCAATGTTCCATAACCCGAGTTCCAGTTTTCTGCTATTCGGATTGACGTCGTATATACTATACGGTTATGAGTTTGTTTCAAACATATAAAAAACAACAAACCGATACGGAAAAAATGTCATGAACATGGCGGCGAGTTTCTTCTAGACGAGTGGCGGCTACGCGACGTTGTCGGCGTGTGCGGCAAGGGGGAGAACCACTGATTTTGTGAACAATGCGAAGTGGTGAAATAGTGACATAGTGCCCAGTTTACATGGTTTCTAGCAAAAAAATAATTTCATTAACGGAGTCCGATGCAATCGAGCGTACATCTACTGCTAAAACAGAGTCACGTGAACTATTCTATGTAATTAAAACTGGCTGCACTAGCTGCGCTGGCAGCTACGATTCATATAACGCCCTAACTAATCAAATAGATAAACTAACACGCAGCGAGCTAGAAGAGCTCACAAAATCAGCGAGAAACCACTGCAACACGGTCCATCCGTTAAAAATGAAATCGGCAGAAGCCGACCTGAAAGAGGAATGCCGTCTCCTCAAAAAGTTGGCCATGCACAAACATGAGTGCAGCATATGTGAGAAAGCACACGATAATATAGTACATCCTGATAATACTCCTGTGTCACCAAAACGAGTACTTGAGCGTGCTATAAAACACCTCACGGATTTATATCCAGCTACAATGAAGAAGAGAGCGGCCAAATCGCGTGTCGATTGCGGCCAGCGTTTCAAAAAACCCGCACCGACATATGCAAAAAAGCAGAAAGTAGATGTCAACACTGAAAAAACTGAACCTCAGGTGACCTCTATGGAAGTCACAGCAACAACGTCGACCCAAATCGATCCGATAACTCCACCCCCCCCACAAATAGCAAGACCACTCCCACCGGCACCGCCCCGCCTCTAGAAGTCAAATTCAAGGTACCGTACAAGATGGTGCCTTTCAAACGCAACATTAGGAAGATTTACCTAGACGTGGGTGGCGACCCAACCACCCAAAGGGCCCCTAACACTGGAATACCCACAGAAAATAGGTTTCAGCCGCTCAGCGAAACCGAGGACGACGTGGAATCAATATCGACTGAACAGGAGACCATAACTGCGGCTAGGAGATCCACCTGGGTCATCCCAAACAACAGCTGAAGACAAAAACCACCCTACCTCCCCCCATTATCATCAAGGGGGGACCTAGAAACCACAAAGAGTGCACAGCCAACCTTAAAGCAGCTAATGTAAACGATTATAAGCTGAAATACACCCGGAATTCTATAATAGTATTCTGTAACTTGACCAAAGATTGGCTAAATCTCAAGCGTATGTTTGATAATGATAACATAGAGTACCACTCTACACAACACATGCTTATTCTCCCGCAAGAACGAGTACGATCTCAAGATCAAAGAAGTATACGCTATGAAAAAGACAAGAAACCCGCTATATCTCGTTGTCCTTGAATCTACAGTGACTTTAAAGCACCTAAATCAAAGATGCAGATATCTTATGTCCATACGAATCTCGTGGGAGTATCGCCGCAACGAGAAAGGAATAATACAATGTAAGCGCTGTCAAGGTCACGGGCACGCTTTAACATATTGCCGCAGGGAATGGAGGTGCTTGAAATGCTCGGGGCCCCATCAAACCACAAAATGCACGAGTGATAATATCAAATGCGCTAACTGTGGGGGAGATCGCCGGTCTATTGACGCTCTATATCCGGTGTATCTCTTTAAAATAGCGCAGGTACAACAGCGAACCCAACCTACTCAAGGAAATCAACCGAAGAGAACCTACCAGCCAGCACCACCGCCTGCTAAGCCAGCATGGCAAGAAACGACCCAAAACCCCCGCAGAACCTATAATAGAGACTTCCCCCCGCTTAAACAGATCCATAGTGTAAATAGAGTTAATTCAAATGTAAATAATGTAAATAGCGAAAACGTAATCAATCAGTAGGCCCTTTAGGCGACTTTCAAAAACTTAACCGTGCTGTAAATAGGATAAACTCATTAGTCAATATTCTGCAACACCGCAACTCATCCAGGCCATGGAAGATTACGCAAATCTTCTAGAAGCCTGTGATGGAAGCAAACAGACAATTTTTCAAGTCACATTAAACTTTTTTCCTCAAGAGCTTGAGAAATATGACTTCTAATATGGTTTTGTCATTCCTGCAACAGCGAGCAGTATGCTCGCCGAATAGCGACCGCCTCCTTGGGGGAGGAGCTAACCAAGGGGTATATATATATACTGTACATATTTTTGTTGTGCCGTCATTCTAAAGCAGGGTTTTTCGACGTGTTGTTTCCCTGTAAAGCTCTTATCACCATCACACGACTTAAATATCAGAAATTTTAACAAACATCCGTTGGCAACAACTAGACGCAATACGATTGAAGGGCCGTAGCCCATGTAATTTGAATACTAACCCTATACTAAATTGCCTGTGTCTACGTGGTGACAGATCCGCAAGGAGTTGTATCGCGGAGAGTGTGCATAGGATTAGGACCTAGCCTTAGGAGCTCTGCGAGCAATATGTTACATACGTAATCATAAGAAAACCATACATAATGTAATTGAAAATAAAGTTGATGATTGATTGATTGATAGCAGAAAATAGGGTAATTTTTCAGTTTAATAACAATTGGAATTTTCTATTTTTTTTTTAAAGACGTTTTTGACCATTAGAATGTGGCGCAATTGTTTGGTTATCCCAGAAAAATGCCCCAATGTTCTACTATTGAGGAGCTGAAATGTAAAAAATCAAGAAATTTTCAGTTTCACCTTTTTTTACGAGGTAACCCCGTGGGTGTAACCAACAAATACTAACCTGAGCTAACCCTAATTAATGTAAAAAATAAATGTTTCACTTCACGTGTAGCCCTCCGCTCGCTTCGCTGCCTCCGGGGCGCAACCAAACAAAACTAACCGACACTAACTCACGGCATGCCCAATATCAAAAAAAAATTATCAGTCATAAGTGCAAATGTGTTTTTTTCTTGATCGTCGACATGCCTTGGGTTACTTTGGGTTAATTTTGTGTGGTTGCGACCCCGGAGCGAACGAAGGACCATGCGTACAACCATTTTTTACCATTTCAGCTCCTCAAAAGTCGAACTTTGCGGCTTTCTTGTGCGATAACCAAACAATTACCCAACATTTTAATGGTGAAAAACGCTTTTTAAAAGTTTCTAAATAGAGAAGAAAAAACGTTTTGACAAAATTCCAATTGTTGTTACGCTGAACAGTTACCAAAATAGTATATTGTGCAACAAGTGTTGAAAATAACACTTTTCACTAGTGTAAAGATTGATGGCACGAGCCGTAGGCGAGTGACATAAATCACACGAGTGTGAAAAGTGATTTTCACAAGCGTTGCATACTATACTTTTTATTTATATTATATATTTATTAAAATATAATCATCTTGTCTTTAAATTAAATTTTATAGTTTACAAAGATTATACAAACACTTCTACAGCAATTTGTGTAACTAGTTGATGAGTAGGTATTGAGATGCCAGGGCTGGGACAACGCCCTACACGGGGCGTCCTTTTAGGGTTTCGTTTCGTCCCTCATTCTAGTGTTTCGCCCTTAATTTTATTCTTTTCATATCTTCGGAAAAAGGCGTCATTCACCGGAGGTCTCCTCTTATGGCTTTGCCTTCCCTCGGGGGACCCATTTTTTACATATTTGGAAACGGAAGCATCCGGGCGTGAAGCCTTAAATTGGGACTCTTTGAGGCCCAAATCCCTGAAATGGGGCCTCTAGTACGGAGCCCACTTTTCACAGATTTTAAAATGGGGCCCTCGGGGCGCGAAGCTTTTGAATGGGGCGTGAGCCTTTTATTTGGAAAGGGGGCCCCTTGGTGCAAAGCCCTAAAATGGGACCCAGGGGGGCAAAACCCAAGAATGGGGCCTATGGTGCGGGAGTCCCATTTTTTACACATTTAGGAATGGAGCCCCCGGGGGCGAAGCACTAAATTTGGGCTCCAAGCCTTAAAAGGGCCCCTGGTATGAGAGGCCCATTTTCTACAGTTTTGCAAAAAGGGGTGAAACCCTAAAATTGGGCCCCCCTTTGTAGAGATCTGGGAATGGGAAGGGCGGAGCCGATGCCCTTTAATCTAAATACCCGAATAAAAGTGTGAAAAGTATACTTTTCACAGGATGTTTAAAGAGCAGTTGTTAGTGCGTTTTCCTCTATTTTCGGGGCACTCGTAGAAAAATAGGTATCACTTCGTATTTTGTTTTGTGTTTTCTATTTGATTCAAGTTTTGTGTTATAAATGTTTATATCTTAGTAATAATCTGCACGATATACTTTAAAGCGAAAAAGTTATATTTTGACATGTTCTATTTTCTAATAAATGTAATTTTTCTATTACGTTATTGAAAATAAGCTGCCGATTTTCCATGATACAGACATGCTCTTAGGTGTCATCGGCAACAGCGCCGCAGGAGTGGTAAGTTTATACTAAGGTTTGCCTAATATTTTAGAAGAGGGAAAAGAAGAAGGGGAACAATGTTGGCGTGTTCATATTTAGTAAACAAATCGGTCTACTATTTTTTTATATGTCTTTGAGCGAAACCATCTCTTATCCAGAGGTTGGAAGGAGGGCATGAAGAATGAGCTATTAAATATAATAAAACATAATTTACCTAAGGAAGAGCACAGATAATTTTAAAGTTAACGCATTTTGTATTTTATTACAGTTTTTACAGTAGCTACTGGCGATATCTAACTAGGCATGACTAGGTCGGTATTTACCAAATCAACGATCTTATTTATGATTACAGGAACAGGCATATTTTCATTGTTATTATTAATTGTGTTATATTATTATTTTAAGATTGGATAAAATAGCTTTGGAAAATGGCCATCGTGGGCTAAGTGGTATACTGGGAGTCTTCTTTCAATCCCATAGAGATGATTTGACACGAAAGCAAGGTGTACAGGGTGGCTCGATTTCGAGTTTATGTATGAGGAACTCGGAAACCGTAAGAGATACAGTATCAGTCAAATTAGGGCAAAATTGGGCATTTAGTTGCCTGACAATATGTCGTTTAGAAAGTTTTAAAATTTATGGTATTTTCGAAGATATCCAGAAAAAACCGAAATATTGAAAAACCGTTTTATTTTTTCCTGAGCTTATTTAAAAACTGATTTCAAATTTAATTGCACTTTTGCATTTCCACTTTTTCCTATCCAATGGTGGTATCCTGTTGGGAATTCGACGTTTCGTCTTCAAGGGGTCATCAACTTTTTTTTTTAATTTAAAATTTTTATGTATCGTTTTTCAGATGATGCCTTATTATTATGAATATGTGTTTTTATATTTTTTTGTTTCTTTTTATCTTTTATTTTTTAAATTATTTATTTTGCTTTGGGGTAAAAAATAAACGAACCTGTTTATTTAATTTTACTATTTTTTATTCTTATTTAAAATAAATGTTCCAATTTTCCAATCAACACAAAAAACAAAATAAAATATTTTTATAGAATATAAAAATTCCAAAAGTAACAAACTATTTAAAATTACGACAAAGGAAAACAAGTAATTTCAAAACAAAATAAAACTAAAAATTTAAAAAAGGGAATAAAAAAATTAAACACAATATAATCATATTAATAACGCCAATATCATCTGATAAACGTAAGAAAATAAAGTTCGTATCTAAAAAAAAGTTGATGATGATCTCTTGAAGACGAAACGTCGGATTCCGAACTGGATATCACCATTGGATAGAGCGGAAAAAGTGGCAATGCAAAAGCGCAATTCAATTTGAAATCCGTTTTTACATAAGCCCAGGAAAAAATCGATTTTTCATAATTCTGAAAATACTCGGAATTGTAAAGCTTTCTAAACGGCATAATGTTAGGCACTTGAATGTGCAATTTTGCCCTAATTTGACCGGCACTGTATCTTCGAGATCCCCATACATAGACTCGAATTCGAGCCAGCCTGTACTACCATTCAATCATTACTTCCGTGGTTAATAATATAACTCACGACGTAGTAACTAATACTTGGCAGGAAACCAAAATGGGGTAAAATAATACTTATCTATACACTTCTTGCTATTAACTTCTGTTAAGAAATCAGAATATAATCTGAGAAGGACGTTTAGAAATAAAATCACCATTAATTCAGAAATACTCCCACCATTAACTTTAACACATT
>JAEQML010063170.1:0-23427 GCA_016904865.1 Pissodes strobi | reverse complement strand
GTAAATCATGAATCAAAGCGTGAGTGCAAAACGTTTATTACAAGTATGCATTGAGTAAACTGTCTTCACGCAATGTTGTGACATTCGGCAATTTATTAATAAAACACTTATATTAGCCGGGGTCGGAATCAAAATGTTCTTCTTTAAATCCTTTATTCATTATTAAAAAACTTGATTTAATTGCACCGTTTGTTTGGATTATATTGCCACGACCAGTAATCTATGACGCCACACGTTGATAGTCGTGCAGGTTATGTAGCTCAGATTAGGAATCGATCTACATCAAGTGAGAGAGACGAGATAATAAAGAAGGCACTTCGGTACAACAATAACAATGTCTATTGGTCAAAGACTTAACGAATTTACACTGTATACGGTTACTAAAGCACGCATGTCCTTTCGGTTGAGGTATGGTTTGAATTGTTCTTAGGTCTTGGCCTCTGTTGTCGTTGTGTTTTAATTTATGACTAGGTGCCCTTATTCTATCTTAATTTCACTGAGCACTTAACTTTAAAAATCACTTGGCCCAGATCTTTGACAGATTTATCGTAGATTCGACTGTAGTACTTTAGACGGGTATCCCCCAGGAAACTACGCTCCTGTGAGCTACACTTCTTCAATTGGGTTTGAGGATTAGGATATCGGTAGAGCAACCAGAGCCACGTTTCTGTGAACTGTGACCAATGAGAGAGAAAAGCCTGTCGGATTGATGATGTTTCACTTGACTATGTATAAAAAACATCAGCTGACCATTGCAACTTTAAGCCTCATAATTGCCTGCACTGTTCGCTCGCGTCATTAATAGTTCACAATATAAGCTAACATTTGACTTTCAGTATTTTGCATTTTTAAGTAACTTGGACTAATAATATTAACGTCACTGCCGATCCCAAGCCGGGATAAAGGAGGATGGTTTAGCGGAGGACTAAGCCTGTAAAAAGAACCCCTGGTATGAAAATCACAACTTTGCCTCGGAAACGGACTGATATAAATGGAAACAGTAAATCGCAATGTATAAGGACTATGAATATCGGAACATGGAATGTGAAGAGTTGGTATAGACCCGGCATATCCACTCACGCTGTAAAACAACTAGAAAAAGCCCGAATAGATATAACAGCAGTTCAAGAGCTTAGATGGCTGGGCAGTGGAAACAAGAAAGTCAGCAAGTCAATAGTTTTCTATAGCGGAAGCCAATCAGGAAAACATGAATTCGAAACAGGTTTTGTAATAGAGAGCAACTCCTAAGTAACGTTCTAAGTTTTGACCTGATAAGTGAGAGAATGTGTTACATCAGCCTGAAAGGACTTTGGTACAATATTTCGAAATTTAAAAGTTGTCCAAACAAGACATGCAAATTCTGCACGGAAACATGAACGCCAAAATTGGTAAAGAGCCTAATTTCAGACCAACAATAGGCCAACACAGCTTACACGACATCTCAAATGACAAAGGACAGATATTTATTGAAGTGGCATCCACCAATAATATTGTCACGACTAACAACCGTCCGAACGTTTTTGTGCTATCCTGTAGAACTAGCCGCCGTGCCGCTCGCTTCTCTATCTGTATGACTCATCGCCCTGGCCGGTCGCGAAGATTCAGGATCGCTGGAATTATCTCGATGGCCTCGTCGAGATCATATAGAGTGGCCTCGGAATACTTCCCGAATATTCGTGATAGATTTGAGATTATATATAAGCAGACCTAAGGCGAATGTTAGCCAGTTAGTTCAGTTCAGTTAATCATTGAGTGTTGAATAGATATTAGTTTTAAAGTTATAAGAGTAGTTTAGAGTGTTAAATTGTATACAGTGGTAGTGAATAAAGAGAGTATTAGTTGAAAATAGCAAAGTTGTAATTCTGTTAAGAACCCACGGGAAAAACGTAACAATATGCTTATAAAATCAACTATGTTCCCACATAGAAACATCCACAAACAGACCTGGGTATCCAACGATAAAATTACCCGTAAACAAATCGACCACTTTGCTATTGACGCCAGACATAGGCAGCAATATGTTGGATGTAGGGAGTCTTAGAGGAGTTGATGGCGATACTGATCATTATGTAGTTAGAGCAAAAACTAAGATGAGAATATCGACGAACAAGCATAAATGGAACAAGATAACGCTGAAATGGGACACAGACAAACTACAAGAAGAAGAACAAGAAAGGTACAAACAAACACTTGAACAAACACTGAACGAAAAGGCAGAGGCCGAAGACATCGAAGGAGTGTGGAATACCGTAAAGAAGTCCATTTTGGAGAGGGCAGTAAACTGAGGCAGAAACAGTTCTAGGGAAAAGAAAGAAGAATACAACAAAAAAGTGGTTTGACGAAGAATGTCGAAGACAGCTGCAAATAAAGCAAACTGCAAGAAATACAATAAAGCAAAGTTCCACGAATGCAAATATAGAAGAGTACGCCCGACTACGCAAGGAAACCCGAAAACGTATCAGAAAGAAAAAGCGAGAAGCATAGCATCAGAAATATGAGATGATGGAAAGGAATCGGCTTGGATCAAACACCAGAGAGTTTTTCAAGACAATAGCAAACGACAAGAAAGGTTTCAGACCCAATTAAATAAGCGTATTTAAAAAAGAAAATGGAGACCTAATAGTAGACGAGGCTGAACTACTTAAAGCGTGGAAAGAATATTTCAATAATCTACTCAATGCAGATCATGAAGAAAGTCTTGCAGAGGATATCTATCAAACCGCAGACTTGCCAGTAGAAGAACCGTCACTGGAGGAAACAAATGAAATTCTTAAGAAACTGAAAAACTCAAAGGCACCAGGCTCGGACAATATACATGCAGAGCTCCTTAGATATGGAGGAAAGTTTCTACACGAGGAAATACATAAGCTCATCCTACTCATATGAAAACAAGAGAAGATACCGAAGAAATGGAATAGTTCCTATTCATAAAAAAGGAGACTGAACAAAGTGCTCAAACTATATAGGCATTTCTTCACTTAATACCTCCTATAAAGTTCTATCGAATATCCTTTTAAATAGACTAACGCCTTTCGTTGAAGCATTTATAGGAGAATATCAGGCAGGTTTCAGGAAAAATAGGTCCACAGTTGATCAGCTTTTCACTCTACGACAACTACTAGAAAAGGGATGGGAATTCAATAAAGTCGTACATAATCTTATCATTGACTTCCGACAGGCTTATGACAGCGCTAAAAGGGATAAATTGTGGAACGCAATGTCAGAACTGTCAATACCCAGAAAACTTATCAAACTGGTCAAAACTCGTGTGAATGGCGGAATATCTAGAGTAAGAATAGACAACAAATTATCAGAGGCTTTTAAAGAGCATAGTGGCCTTAAACAAGGATATGCCCTATCAGCCCTTCTATTCAACATCATCCTAGAAAAGGCGGTCAGAGCGGCACAGGTCAAAACAGAACTCCTGTCAAGCAGAGGACCTAAGTTAACAGTAAAGGAAATATTTAATAAAATAGAAACATAAACCAGTGAAATGGGACTAAAAGTAAATGAAGAAAAGACAAAATACCTATGCATGAATAGACATACACGGAAAGATAGAATAGGACAAAACGTAACAATAATAGATACCTGCAACTTCGAAAGAGTAGACCGTTTTAAATACCTAGGAGCAACGATCACTGATGAAAAGAGTCAATCGGTATCTTTCCTCCTCGTCGTTTCCTACTTACAGTGTCCATTAGGGTATTATAGGCAACGCCTTTGCAAGTAGCCTTCTTCCGTGTGGTCTAACCTATTAACCATTAGGGAGGAGTCTTTCAGGGTAAATTTATCTGTACCCGAGGGGTAAACCGCAGGCCAAAATTTGTACACTAGAATTCCACTAGTCTTAATAATTCCACGAAATTCCACGGAATTTCATGTAATTCCACGTAATTCTACGCAATTCATTCCATGGAATTCCACGTAATTTTATTGGCACAGATACGACTTTTGCATTTATTCAAAAGGGTTTATTAGAAAAAACACCTATATATATTACTGTTTTTAAGTGACAGGGGTTTTTATTGCAATTATACTTAACATATTAACAAAAATATAAATGGCTGGAAGTAATTTAAATGGCGAGTCATGCATAATTTACATAAAGACAAACGACTAATTAAAGAAATTCTGATATGAACTAGAGTACAGCGCTACAAAAACTTCAATTAATCTTACAAAAAGAAAACAGAAGAAGCTTATACAAATAATATGTCAACACTGATGCTAAACTAAATAAAACATAATAGGAAATTGAGTAGACATTACTACTGCTAGCTTTTTCATTATTGCATAGGTAAAATAGGAATTACAGTAACCTTTTCTTGAAATGTTTGTATTTTTTTTTCTATTTCGGTTCGAACGTACTTGGAAATTGTCATAGGGTGCGATCCAAACATATTTATTGGCCCGTATATAATATGGACTTGTGGGACAATATCCACGTCAGCATAGTATCTTTCAGCTTCTATAGTTATATTAGAATAGTTTTCTCTTATTTTGCCTGGATCTGAGTCTGGCTCGGACGAGGTATTCGAAGACTCATCGAGTTCAATGCTTCGCCTACTCTTTGGTGAAGAGTCAATGGAAATGTGTTCTTTTGTCTTTTGGTAGTGATATCGGTGGTGACCTTTTTTAATTCATTCAAAATAGGTTTTTCTATTACTAACTCCAAAGGTATTTGCTGCTACTGTGGCACACCTAGAAAATATTGTTCCTCTATAATTTGCCATAGAATAGAAAGTGAGCTTTTGTACATTTGCAGGAGCAAAAGTGCCATTGTCTAACAAATTGTACCATGTACAATGGCATCCCAATCCTCTTTTTGTCTGTTTGTATTTATAGATGTCGAAGCGGTATCTAGCGAATGTTGTGTTGCTTTTTCTTTGCCTGTTAAGTAACCAAACGAAAGTATTCGACCACTTCCACTCACCCGAGCACCCACCTCAGACAACGATAATGTAGATTTCTGCCCAGAATTTGACTGGTTTTGTACAACAAAACGCTTCAGGTGATCACTTGACACTCTTTAATTTTTTTTGCCAGAAGCCAACAAAGGGTGGACTGTTTTATTACAGCAGTTTTTCCATCTAAATTTATTTCAGCGAAGGGACTGAAATATTTTCTGCTTTTTTAGGGACCCGTTTAACTTTTAACTTATTTTCCATTGATTTTATTTCACTGAAATCTAATAATCTAATCTTTTCGTAGGATAATGTCGACTTGGGCTCTTCTTTATCAACAGTTTTCCCTAAAATGCTTAGCTGTCTCTCTTCTCCACCTACAGTAACTGCATCTTCAATTTCCCAATTACTATCCTGTTCAGTGGATTCTACATTCTACATTCGAAAAAAGAATTTTCATTTTCATTCGTTTCACTTATTTTTTCATCTGCAAACCCTTTAATATCATCAATGGTTACCTAATTTCATTATGATTTTTAACAAATGCTTGTGTTTTTTTTACGCGGAAACGTAAATTCGTCTTCTAAACCATTAAGCACTTCATTTTAAATTGTTATTCTTCCAATTCTGTGAATAATTTCTTTCATGCTAAAGCGACTGCTAAAGTTTACTATGGTTGAGAAAATTTTCTCACACATTTGACTGCTAAATATTCAAATATAAAACATTCTACTGGAAAAGTCAGGATTATCACGAAATATTTGGATGAGCTTAATTAAATTGTGTGTGTTCAATTCAATGCTTGTATACTTGCTTGTATAGCAATTAGATGTGATAAAGTTGTTAGTAACTGTATAATTTGGATGAGCAAAAATACATGCCTTCCATATCTTAAGGAAAAATACAGCATACTAAATCTGATATATTATTTCGTTTAGAGGCAATGCTTCCCCAACCAAATATATAACAGTGTACTACATCGTTTTAAGGTATGCAACTGTACCTTGAGATTCTGGATTTTGTTTGAGTAAATTTAGAATTTTTTGAGAACAAATCTTTTCATCTGCTTGGTAATTATTCTTATCTTCTGGCTTGAGGTCAGAAGGTGTAAGTAAATGTCTTTCGAGAATTCAGCTATTAATATGTGAAGGTGAGCAACGGAAACACAGTGATTTCCCATGGGCAAAATGACTGACGGTTTAAGCAGCCTGGTACGCAACTTGGTGCCTATGTGTACCGAGTCCTGTACATAGCATGGTAATTCTGGGTTTGTATTGCCCATTTGAATCCAAATTTCAATTGCAAAATCTGAAATTTACGAGAGGAATTAATCGGACCAACGATGTGCCTTATCGAATTATCTAGATTCGCGTGGATAGACAGAATCCCACGTAATTGAACTGGTATTCTACGTAATCTCACTGGAATTCCACGGAATGCCACGTAATTCCACGAAATTTCTCGTCATTCCACTGGAATTCCACGTAATTTGATGAAATTCCACAATCTTGTACACCATAATTCCACAGCGGTTTATCCCTCGTCTGTACCAGACGAGTCCTGGTATTTAGTGAGGTGTAGCTGCTCTCCCTTCTCCCTTTTCATCCGAGCTTGGCACCAGAGTTGCCCGAGTAGATAAGTTAGCATTTGCGGTCAATTTCGTCGAGTTTAAAAATGGTTGGGGAATTGAAAGAAAAAAAAACTAATGAGATTGAAGAAATGTGGAAATCACCAGAGAATGTAGTACTGTCAATAATGAAAATATTTGCGGTGTAATTAAGTGAGAGAACTTTGCGCATATTTAACTTAAGCATAGATTTTCTATTAGTTGCCATATTTAAAGTGGTGAGGAATTTAACGACTCAAAGCAAGAAGGCAGATAGATTTATATTGTAGACTGCGGTTTTGAAAAAAGTGATTGAAGTGAAAAATATTTTTATTCGTTCAGTTCATAAAGTTGTTCGTATTCATTTGGTTTTAGTTAGTTTATTATTGGTACTTGCCACATGTGTATTTACCTCGGTATTTACTTAACATCAATTCGTTTTTGTATGTGCTAATATGCTATGTTTTTAATTCAAACATGTTTTGCGACTAAAATTTTAAAAAAGTTTAAAAAAATTTGCACGTCTAATATTATTGAAACTTTAAAGAGGATTAAGTTTTAATAATTTTGCAGTATATATAGTAAGAAGCAACTAATGTGGAAAATTTGATACCAGTTAAAATATTAGCTTAACGCCTTAGCATAATCACTGTAGTTGTGCGATATCCAATGAACCAACCACCGAAGCATTTATACACATACGTTAATGTACTATTAAGGAGCAAATATCCTAAACCAAGTCGTTTTAGCCACACTACATTCAAATCTCTGTCGCCTAGACCTTTCTCAACAACTCCCTTTGCATAATTCAAAAGGGGGTAACAGCAAAGGTCTGAGGTCGCATCGGCGAGGTGTCCCTTAGAATGCACTGCATCTCCCCTTAGGTTAGAGTTCCACGGGGGATGCACTTTTACGTTTCTAAGTCGCTCTGGCTTTCAGAGGGCAACGCTTTATAGGATAGCTGGATATAAGGATCGAGCTTTTAGCCACAACGAGAGGTCAGTGGCAGGATTTATGGGAATTTAATGCTTTAGCATGACAAGAAAATATTCGGTTCGTTTGATAGAGAAAGGAGTTCATATCTGCAAGATTGATTATATCTTTCGCTATTTTAAAATGAGGCCAGTTGTAAAAAAATCATGTTCTAGGGTCAGATTTCAAATATTTCAATGCGGGTTAAGGGATTCAGTTTAAACGACTCGCAGGCAACCGAAGTTTGCGTGCCAGAACTGCCAGAAGCACACATTACTTTATCAGAGTCAACTTCTAACTTAACTTCTTCACTTTCCCAAGTTCCATTTCAAGGAATTTCTCCACGTAGGGGTTAAACAGGATAAGCGACAGTATATGAATCCCTGAATAAGTTTGATGTTTGGGTGTTCTGTTCTCTGGCGTCAGTATTGTTTTACGCATCCTGCTTAACAGGACGTCGTGCTTTACGCTATCTAAAGCTTTTTGAGAAGCAAAGCCACCAATTCCGGAAAGGTTGTACATTAAAACTCCACCGCAGTTTGCTCCTCGGAAATTTCCTTCCGGTTGGTTTAGTAAATGTGTATTAAATATATAACCTGAGCACTTTTTGGGAAAACATGTACTTTTTTATGTACGTACAAAACATAAAATAGTTTTTAAATGCGGGCACTGTAATAATTAACTTCTGTGTCTCCTTTGTAAGTAAATCACAAAGTAAATCTCGGGGTTAAACATGACAGACATGCCTGAATCGAATTTCCTAGCTCCTTCATATTCGTTAAACGACAACAGTGGCGTCAAAACGGATTTCGTATACACTTTAAACACGTTAAGCTCTGCGTGTCTTTTTGCCCAATTTACCCCGGTAGCTCCCCAAACGCTAATCCGAGCGGAGCATGTAATCCTATCTTTTGCTTGTTCCGGTCCGCGGCGCGACTTCGTACGTTGTTGAGCTTAAAATGCAGCGGCAAATACTAGAGTGGCTACGTTCCAAAACCACTGCAACGTTCCATATTCAAAGGCGGGTTCCCTAAGGTGATTATTTGTATTATTTAGTTGAGAATTTAGTAAGAGTTTATCGTCGAAGAACTCCTCTATATAATTTGGTTCATTAAAAGCTCAGTAATAATATTAGGCTTGATCCGATGAGGCTTTTTTATTCTACTGGCGAAATATTACGGCAATAACTTCAAGTGTGAGGGCGTCACCTTGTGACGACCTCTCACCTCAACTCTTTAACATGACATTGGAATATGTAATTAGGAACTCCAAAATCAAGAAGCCAACTGCTATCTTTCATCAAGAGGGACCCAAACTGCTCCTGGCTTTTGCAGACGATGTCGATGTGTTTGGCAATAGCAAGATCAACCTCAAAGACTCCTTCATAAAGTTCGAAAAGGAAGCAGAAAGGATATGCCTCAAAATAAACGAGGACAATACCAAGTATATGTAACTCAGTAGAAATAATCGGAACCGAGATGGAGTAGGACAAAACTTCTCTATCGGAGACTACAACTTTGAGCGAACAAGACAATTTAAATATCTGGGTACAAGTATTAGTGAAAACAACGACATCAAGAGATAAATAACAGGTTGTAGGCTGCAAACAGATGCCCTTTTGCTCTTCAAAATTTAATAAAATCTAGAATACTTACCAGGAAAACTAAGCTGAACATATACAAAACAATTATAAGGCCTGTCGTAATATATGGATGTGATTCCTGGACACTAACGGTTGCAAGCGAAGAACGACTTAAGATCGTTGAAAGGAAAGTGCTAAGAAAAATATTTGGCCCAACTAGAGACGAAAATACAGGGCAATATAGAACAAAAACCAACCAAGAACTCAAAGAACTCCACACTCCACATAATAAACGAAATAAAGGCCAGGAGACTACAGTGGGCAGGACACGTTAAAAGAATGCCAGATGATAGAATGGTAAAACTGGTGTGGGAGGAGGTTCCAGGGAGAAAACTTCCACAACCTGGAAGTTCAAGGGAGAATAACGTCCTCAGGTGGAGAGATAATATTAAAAAAGACCTAAAAGCCATGAAAATCGAAGATGGCCCCGATCGGAGCTTGATAGAGAAGGATGGAGACTTGTGGTTGAGTCGGCAAAAACCGAGGCAAAAACCCACCCAGGGTTGTGAAGCCACAGATGATGATGATGATGATGATGAATAAATTCAAGTCACCATCCAGTTTTTGACGTGCAAATTCCATTAGGTACCTTTTATTAAATCTTCTAAGGGACCAGGCTAAGGACACTCTTTTCAGTTATTAGTGTCAACAGAAGTAATTCGATCGATCAAAACCTGCGCAACTTCGTATGAGTTCTACTGGAAAAGTGTTCAAGCTTGAGTCTCCCCATCACGTTGTAGTGTGAGTGGCACCCTTCAGTACTAGATTACAATTATTATTATTGATAAACCAAGATAGTTCCCAAAGCAAGCATTAATATTACATTGCGTTACAATGAAAGAAAACCCTGGAAAAGTAGTAGAAGTGGGATACAGAATCATAAAAATGCAATAATTATTAATGATGACAAAGCTGCAGTTAATTAAAAACCAAAAAGGACAAATAATACTTATAAAGAAACGAAAAAAAACAATAGATGTATAATAGGCGAATTAAGTAACACAAAGTATTGAATGAATGAATTTTAAAACGCGGGTAGGAGATCTCGTGCACGTAGGCCACCAATCTGGACCCATTTTGCGCCTGCCAATAACAATTCAGCTCGGTAAACCGGCTTCTCTAGCGAAGGCACACAGCTTCCTCATTCCGTGTGTTCTCCGGGTTAGCACGCAGCTTTAAAAGTGCGTCTCCCTTTCCCTAGTAATGCTGGACGATCGGCAAGGATATGAGTAGATGATTTCTCCTCCTCCATGCGCCATCTGCATTCTGGATCTCGCCGCAGGTGTAAACGCTAGTGAAAGCAGCAATGCCCTGTGAGGACACAGCACCTCAAAAGCCTCAAGTTTCCTATTTTCAAATCCATTGAATCACATGCATTGGATCTCCCAAGAAAATCCCAACCTGCCTCATTCATCGAGTAGTGCGCCATGGATCTTTAGCCCGCTCGTTCATTGCGTTCCTTATGATGTCATCGGGTGCCCTGGTGGACACACTTATTATAGGCTCAATAGGCTTGGACGTATTGCGTTCGAGCAAATGTAAATGTTCCTCCCTCTGAAAGGTCTTAATAGGTTCTCCTACCCGCATTTGAAATCTGAGCGGTCTACTTGATCTGACGGTGGGCTGTATGTCGTTCCTCTTCATTAAGAGTTCCAGGTAATCATCAATCGCACTTCTCTATACAGGGTGTCCCAAAATTAGTGTAAAAGGTTTTAACAGCGCATTCTACATATAAAATAGTATCTAGTTTCTTTAATAAACATGTGTCGAAAAATGCACCCTAACAGAGTTACAGCCCTTAACAGGTCTCCTCCTGAAGATGGTTTTTAATCCATATTTCCGAAACGGTTACAGATATGCCTTTGAAATGTGAACCCACAAAAATGTTATGACAGTTTAGTTGCCTTTACCACCCCAAATGTCACGGCTCTGACTAAAATTTTAATTTTCTAATTTGAGAAACAAAATCCTCATGCTAAATTTACCCTAATACCAAAATTTCAAAGGCATAGCTGTAACCGTTTCGGAAATATGGATTAAAAACCATCTTCAGGAGGAAACCTGTTAAGGGCTGTAACTCTGTTAGGATGCATTTTTCGACACATGTTTATTAATGAAACTAGAGGCTATTTTATATGTATAATGCGCTGTTAAAATATTTTACACTAATTTTGGGACACCCTGTATACTAATGTGTCTTCTCAGGTTCTTATTGGCCCTTAGGTGACCGAGACTTTTCACTCATGGCGTCATGCTCCAGGAATTGATGAATGGGGGTCTCAAGAACCTGTGTGGGTTAGTTTGGGTCAGAGCACCTCTAATTCACACGTACACCAGTCTCTGAGCTCTGTCTAACTGGCTCTTAGATGTGGCCATTTGCTTACCGGTCCACCATGCGATGGCTCCGTTGGTGATACTGGAGCATACCACAGCCCTATAAATCTTTGGCTGTAGGTCCCACGTATATCCATAAGCTCTTTACAAGCACATAGAACATTATTTGCCTTCTTAAGGCCGCTGCATACCTGTTCCTTCCACTTAAAGTCTAGTATGCCCCCTAGGTACTTGGTTAACTGTTTATGGCCGGGAGAAATTTCTCCTAGCCTACACTTTCTCATAAAGAGCACCAACTCGGCCTTACCTGAGTTGACTCTGAGCACTTTCCTCTAGTACTGGAGTATTAAATATTAACAATATCACTTTTTTCATATGTCAAAGTTAAATTTTGTCCTGATCATTACTGCCCAATTGGAAGCGACTAGCACTAACAACCACAAACTAATCCTAATTGAATTGATTTTTAACTTATGCTCGATTTAAGACGAGCCTAGTACTCCCCAGTTAATGGAGAAAATGTCTTTGAATCTAAGTATTATAAATTGTAACGGCGCCCTTTACTTACTTTTTGCGACCTCCTGTATTTCGGTTTTCTCGGGCGCCACCCCTTTGATATTTACAGCGACAAAGGGGATCGCTGTTCGCCTATCGGGTAGCCTTTAGACAGTGGAGAAACGGTTGTCCAAGGTTCGGTTTTTAAATAATCGGAATCGGTCCCTGGTAAATGAAACACTCCGTGTAAACAAAATAATGGTCGTGTTTATCCGACAGTAAGTATAAACCTAACTTTCTTATAGCTAAAAGTATCAGACAACTTATTCTAAGCGACCCAACCCGGTAATACGTAAG
Organism: Pissodes strobi; assembly: GCA_016904865.1. Lineage (NCBI taxonomy): Eukaryota > Metazoa > Arthropoda > Insecta > Coleoptera > Curculionidae > Pissodes > Pissodes strobi. The sequence continues at coordinate 11,114 of JAEQML010063170.1, read as the reverse complement.
AAAACTCAAAACGGTAGTAAAAGAATCGAAAACTCTAATCGCGCGGTAGACTGTAGCGGTGCGGAAGCCCCACGGTAAGTATGTTAGCAATTACGTTAAACGGTAGCGGTACGGAAGCCCTACGGTAAATATGGTAGTAAATACGGTAAACGGTAGCGATACGGAAGCCCTACGGTAAGTATGGCAGTACACACGGTAAACGGTAGCGGTACGGAAGCCCTACGGTAAATATGGCAGTAAATACGGTAAACGGTAATGATACGGAAGCCCTACGGTAAGTGCGGTACTAGATATGGTGAACTGTAGCGGTCCGGAAGCCCTACGGTACGTGTGGCAGTAGATACGGTACGGAAGCCCTACTATAAATACGGTATACGGTTCTCAATAGCTCCAGCTCTATGACACGGTCGGTTCAGCAGAACGGTTCCTGGATGGACTTAGTTTGGAAGGATACTTAGCCGGGATTACTCCACTTGCCAAGCCAGGATGGCCGGGATTACTCCGCTTGCCAATAGGGGAGCTGAGATTACTACGGGAGGATGGCCGGGATTACTCCGCTTGCCAACCGGGATTGTCAAGCAGGGATGGCCGGGATTACTCCACTTGCCAATAGGGATGGCCGGGATTACTCCACTTGCCAAGGCAGGATGGCCGGGATTACTCCGCTTGCCAATAGGGGAGCCGGGAATACTACGGTAGGCCGGGATTACTCCGCTTGCCAAGGCAGGATGGCCGGGATTACTCCACTTGCCAATAGGGAAAGGATCATGGACCAGGAATACGGTACGACGGATATTTACCTGCTCGGTCGGTCGGTTTCCTACTGGTGGGGTATGCTGCTTGCTCGGTGCTAGACTGCCTCTCGACTGCCGACTTACTCGACTCCGGACTGACTGGCCCTTTTAGTGCGGTACATCTGGTTTTATAGGATGAGGCCTGCGCGGTCCTCAGAACTTGCGAAGTGGGGCTCGCCGCCGCCGGTACGGTGCGTACTACTGATACTAGGAAAACCTTGGGTAAATTGCGGAAAGTGTTCCTGTATTTTCGCGCGGCTTTCAGTAAGATAGTAATGTATATATTATTTTTACGATAATTTACCAAAACGAATGGTGTTTCTATGACACCAAATACCAAAGATACGGTTTAACAACAATTAATTAGGCTTACGCTCTGAAATATAAGAAAAATTAAGTAACATCGTTACAAAATACACCTAGCAACAAGCTAGCAGAGAGCTGAACCGTAGCCTATATAAACAGATCGCTTTTAAAATAATCCTAAATGCTTTGGGCTTTTCGCGAACATTTGTTATATCGGTGGTGATGATGGCAAATCTTCAGATTTATCGCAGCTCAACTGATTTCACCTTTGACTTTTACTTGATACATATTCCTGTAATCGTTATGGGTTCGGTAGGTGATTTGATTTAATAGTAGTCTCTTAGGGTATTAAAATCGTACTCTGTTAACTTTAAAGAGAATATGAAATTACCATGGGGAATTTTGGTAAAACAAAACTTTTAGCGTTTATATATACATTATTTTAACTTGAAAACAACTTAAGCTGATAATTTTCCAATTATAAACAAATTAAGTACTTAATTCTAAACTCTAGCATCAATTTGTGTCAGTGCTAGGAATCAACCTCACACACTATCAGAATAATAACAGGGATAGATAGTGGCAAATAGAGAATGCATGTGAGATGCCTCAGAGATCGTTTCGCTTAGCGAGAGTGTGTCCACTTTCACGCCTTAAGAGAGAGAATCACTAATTTTATGAGAATTTTCTCGCGGAAGTATACTCTAACATCAATTCCTGTCAGTGCTAGGAATCAACCTCACACACTATCAGATTAATAACGGGGATTAATGGATAGTTGCAAATAGAGAATGCATGTGAGATACCTCAGAGATCGTTTCACTTAGCGAGAGTATGTCCACTTTCAAGCCTTAAGAAAGAGAATCACTAATTTTATGAGAATTTTCTCATAAGTTTATTTTAGACAATCGCTGATGTTAAGGTCTACAATATAACTTCTCAGTATTTACATTATTGCCCTTTCTATTTCCGGAGTGATGTAGATTATCCCAATCAATCAATATCAATTGAGTCTTGTCTCGAATCCCAAGTAAGTAAACCACACACGTTTACAATCACTCTCTTACCACTAAGACGCTGTACCGAACGAGGTATTAAGCGGCCTCATGGCAATCGCCCATGGGGGTTCATTTCAATCGAGTCTTGTCTCGAGCTCCAAGTAAGTAAACTCACATGTTTACAATTATTCTCTTACAAATAAGACGCTGGTGCCGAGCGCTATGCTAGCGTCCCCATTGGCCTTGTCCATGGGGGTTCATTCCGCTCTATGCTTTATTATAATATAAAGATTCTCCCAAATGCTATTTCCCCTACACGGATTTCAGCTTACCTATGCGACTTGCATAGCGTGTTTTTAGTATCCCTTTTTGCGTGTATAAAAAACCGCATTTCACAAAGGCATCCCTGTCATGCCATTATGCATATAAGTGTTTTTAAGTGACTTTCCCATGTGCTGGAAGATAAACTGCTGAACGATTGAACGTTGTTCGTCAATTGGTGAATATAGTGTACATAGTAGCTTATAGGTGGACATTAAGGTAATATTTATCCTGTTATTATTGCTTGTATGTTACTGTATTTCATCTTAGAGTTATCTCAGCTAATGGAGCTCACACAGAGCAATTCCGCAGGAACTTTAACAAGCATTTAAGTGTACTGAGCTGCAAGATTATATTTATAATCGTATACTTGTTTAGGATTATAATTGTTTATGCACTGCTTTAGTTTTTAAGAGTATTATTCTTGTGATATTCTGCAAGGTCGATACCTAGCATCGACAGATATTGTCCATATCGTAGCACTGACTGCGTATAATAATTAAATGTACATTCTGTTTATTTATGAGCTTCAAGTTGTTTTCAGGTAAAATAACTTATTAAAATATTCATATAATGCTAAAGGTATTTGTTTTATTTACAAATTCACTTTAGGTGGTAAATTATAGTGCCTATGACCACTCTCTGTTTGTTTAGAAAATTGACCAAGATCGAATAGTTTCAAAACTAAGCTTCCGGTGGTCGTTATTAGAAGAGCTGTTTGTGACTGTAATTGGCCGGAACTGTTCTGCTTACAGATTACGTAATTAAACCGGCTGTATGTGATTGCTTGAAGCCATTCTGCTTCCAAACTAAAAGTAGAGGGTTTCTTATGCATACAGTTACTATCCGCTGTGATAAAAATATGACACTGAGTGGGTCAATGTGAGAATTTGATGGGTATAATTTTGCCATGTACTTATTGGGATATAACACAGTGGTGGAATATGAATATAATTAGAATTAAATCGCTGTCCCATATATAAAATATTTTCGAATAACATTCAGTATTATTGAGATAAAATAAATGCCAAAGAAATTAAATTAATTCAAGCGACCAACACTGAAATCAAGAACGCATCTATTAGAAACCCGATGCGTTCGTTTTGTACTACGATTACTAATACTACACTTAGAGAAGGTTGACAGAACAAGATTGATGTACTTGTTTATTTTTACTTTTTACTTTAAGATTAGAGATGCCACTGATCGAGTGATTGGTGATATTAATTAAGTAAGACTTTTTCACACTTCATTCATGATAATACTCGATAATATCCTCTCATTAAAGTCGGGGCTATATTTTAAATAAACGAGACGTTTTCACTTCACCCTAATTAAGTAAATCATGAATCAAAGCGTGAGTGCAAAACGTTTATTACAAGTATGCATTGAGTAAACTGTCTTCACGCAATGTTGTGACATTCGGCAATTTATTAATAAAACACTTATATTAGCCGGGGTCGGAATCAAAATGTTCTTCTTTAAATCCTTTATTCATTATTAAAAAACTTGATTTAATTGCACCGTTTGTTTGGATTATATTGCCACGACCAGTAATCTATGACGCCACACGTTGATAGTCGTGCAGGTTATGTAGCTCAGATTAGGAATCGATCTACATCAAGTGAGAGAGACGAGATAATAAAGAAGGCACTTCGGTACAACAATAACAATGTCTATTGGTCAAAGACTTAACGAATTTACACTGTATACGGTTACTAAAGCACGCATGTCCTTTCGGTTGAGGTATGGTTTGAATTGTTCTTAGGTCTTGGCCTCTGTTGTCGTTGTGTTTTAATTTATGACTAGGTGCCCTTATTCTATCTTAATTTCACTGAGCACTTAACTTTAAAAATCACTTGGCCCAGATCTTTGACAGATTTATCGTAGATTCGACTGTAGTACTTTAGACGGGTATCCCCCAGGAAACTACGCTCCTGTGAGCTACACTTCTTCAATTGGGTTTGAGGATTAGGATATCGGTAGAGCAACCAGAGCCACGTTTCTGTGAACTGTGACCAATGAGAGAGAAAAGCCTGTCGGATTGATGATGTTTCACTTGACTATGTATAAAAAACATCAGCTGACCATTGCAACTTTAAGCCTCATAATTGCCTGCACTGTTCGCTCGCGTCATTAATAGTTCACAATATAAGCTAACATTTGACTTTCAGTATTTTGCATTTTTAAGTAACTTGGACTAATAATATTAACGTCACTGCCGATCCCAAGCCGGGATAAAGGAGGATGGTTTAGCGGAGGACTAAGCCTGTAAAAAGAACCCCTGGTATGAAAATCACAACTTTGCCTCGGAAACGGACTGATATAAATGGAAACAGTAAATCGCAATGTATAAGGACTATGAATATCGGAACATGGAATGTGAAGAGTTGGTATAGACCCGGCATATCCACTCACGCTGTAAAACAACTAGAAAAAGCCCGAATAGATATAACAGCAGTTCAAGAGCTTAGATGGCTGGGCAGTGGAAACAAGAAAGTCAGCAAGTCAATAGTTTTCTATAGCGGAAGCCAATCAGGAAAACATGAATTCGAAACAGGTTTTGTAATAGAGAGCAACTCCTAAGTAACGTTCTAAGTTTTGACCTGATAAGTGAGAGAATGTGTTACATCAGCCTGAAAGGACTTTGGTACAATATTTCGAAATTTAAAAGTTGTCCAAACAAGACATGCAAATTCTGCACGGAAACATGAACGCCAAAATTGGTAAAGAGCCTAATTTCAGACCAACAATAGGCCAACACAGCTTACACGACATCTCAAATGACAAAGGACAGATATTTATTGAAGTGGCATCCACCAATAATATTGTCACGACTAACAACCGTCCGAACGTTTTTGTGCTATCCTGTAGAACTAGCCGCCGTGCCGCTCGCTTCTCTATCTGTATGACTCATCGCCCTGGCCGGTCGCGAAGATTCAGGATCGCTGGAATTATCTCGATGGCCTCGTCGAGATCATATAGAGTGGCCTCGGAATACTTCCCGAATATTCGTGATAGATTTGAGATTATATATAAGCAGACCTAAGGCGAATGTTAGCCAGTTAGTTCAGTTCAGTTAATCATTGAGTGTTGAATAGATATTAGTTTTAAAGTTATAAGAGTAGTTTAGAGTGTTAAATTGTATACAGTGGTAGTGAATAAAGAGAGTATTAGTTGAAAATAGCAAAGTTGTAATTCTGTTAAGAACCCACGGGAAAAACGTAACAATATGCTTATAAAATCAACTATGTTCCCACATAGAAACATCCACAAACAGACCTGGGTATCCAACGATAAAATTACCCGTAAACAAATCGACCACTTTGCTATTGACGCCAGACATAGGCAGCAATATGTTGGATGTAGGGAGTCTTAGAGGAGTTGATGGCGATACTGATCATTATGTAGTTAGAGCAAAAACTAAGATGAGAATATCGACGAACAAGCATAAATGGAACAAGATAACGCTGAAATGGGACACAGACAAACTACAAGAAGAAGAACAAGAAAGGTACAAACAAACACTTGAACAAACACTGAACGAAAAGGCAGAGGCCGAAGACATCGAAGGAGTGTGGAATACCGTAAAGAAGTCCATTTTGGAGAGGGCAGTAAACTGAGGCAGAAACAGTTCTAGGGAAAAGAAAGAAGAATACAACAAAAAAGTGGTTTGACGAAGAATGTCGAAGACAGCTGCAAATAAAGCAAACTGCAAGAAATACAATAAAGCAAAGTTCCACGAATGCAAATATAGAAGAGTACGCCCGACTACGCAAGGAAACCCGAAAACGTATCAGAAAGAAAAAGCGAGAAGCATAGCATCAGAAATATGAGATGATGGAAAGGAATCGGCTTGGATCAAACACCAGAGAGTTTTTCAAGACAATAGCAAACGACAAGAAAGGTTTCAGACCCAATTAAATAAGCGTATTTAAAAAAGAAAATGGAGACCTAATAGTAGACGAGGCTGAACTACTTAAAGCGTGGAAAGAATATTTCAATAATCTACTCAATGCAGATCATGAAGAAAGTCTTGCAGAGGATATCTATCAAACCGCAGACTTGCCAGTAGAAGAACCGTCACTGGAGGAAACAAATGAAATTCTTAAGAAACTGAAAAACTCAAAGGCACCAGGCTCGGACAATATACATGCAGAGCTCCTTAGATATGGAGGAAAGTTTCTACACGAGGAAATACATAAGCTCATCCTACTCATATGAAAACAAGAGAAGATACCGAAGAAATGGAATAGTTCCTATTCATAAAAAAGGAGACTGAACAAAGTGCTCAAACTATATAGGCATTTCTTCACTTAATACCTCCTATAAAGTTCTATCGAATATCCTTTTAAATAGACTAACGCCTTTCGTTGAAGCATTTATAGGAGAATATCAGGCAGGTTTCAGGAAAAATAGGTCCACAGTTGATCAGCTTTTCACTCTACGACAACTACTAGAAAAGGGATGGGAATTCAATAAAGTCGTACATAATCTTATCATTGACTTCCGACAGGCTTATGACAGCGCTAAAAGGGATAAATTGTGGAACGCAATGTCAGAACTGTCAATACCCAGAAAACTTATCAAACTGGTCAAAACTCGTGTGAATGGCGGAATATCTAGAGTAAGAATAGACAACAAATTATCAGAGGCTTTTAAAGAGCATAGTGGCCTTAAACAAGGATATGCCCTATCAGCCCTTCTATTCAACATCATCCTAGAAAAGGCGGTCAGAGCGGCACAGGTCAAAACAGAACTCCTGTCAAGCAGAGGACCTAAGTTAACAGTAAAGGAAATATTTAATAAAATAGAAACATAAACCAGTGAAATGGGACTAAAAGTAAATGAAGAAAAGACAAAATACCTATGCATGAATAGACATACACGGAAAGATAGAATAGGACAAAACGTAACAATAATAGATACCTGCAACTTCGAAAGAGTAGACCGTTTTAAATACCTAGGAGCAACGATCACTGATGAAAAGAGTCAATCGGTATCTTTCCTCCTCGTCGTTTCCTACTTACAGTGTCCATTAGGGTATTATAGGCAACGCCTTTGCAAGTAGCCTTCTTCCGTGTGGTCTAACCTATTAACCATTAGGGAGGAGTCTTTCAGGGTAAATTTATCTGTACCCGAGGGGTAAACCGCAGGCCAAAATTTGTACACTAGAATTCCACTAGTCTTAATAATTCCACGAAATTCCACGGAATTTCATGTAATTCCACGTAATTCTACGCAATTCATTCCATGGAATTCCACGTAATTTTATTGGCACAGATACGACTTTTGCATTTATTCAAAAGGGTTTATTAGAAAAAACACCTATATATATTACTGTTTTTAAGTGACAGGGGTTTTTATTGCAATTATACTTAACATATTAACAAAAATATAAATGGCTGGAAGTAATTTAAATGGCGAGTCATGCATAATTTACATAAAGACAAACGACTAATTAAAGAAATTCTGATATGAACTAGAGTACAGCGCTACAAAAACTTCAATTAATCTTACAAAAAGAAAACAGAAGAAGCTTATACAAATAATATGTCAACACTGATGCTAAACTAAATAAAACATAATAGGAAATTGAGTAGACATTACTACTGCTAGCTTTTTCATTATTGCATAGGTAAAATAGGAATTACAGTAACCTTTTCTTGAAATGTTTGTATTTTTTTTTCTATTTCGGTTCGAACGTACTTGGAAATTGTCATAGGGTGCGATCCAAACATATTTATTGGCCCGTATATAATATGGACTTGTGGGACAATATCCACGTCAGCATAGTATCTTTCAGCTTCTATAGTTATATTAGAATAGTTTTCTCTTATTTTGCCTGGATCTGAGTCTGGCTCGGACGAGGTATTCGAAGACTCATCGAGTTCAATGCTTCGCCTACTCTTTGGTGAAGAGTCAATGGAAATGTGTTCTTTTGTCTTTTGGTAGTGATATCGGTGGTGACCTTTTTTAATTCATTCAAAATAGGTTTTTCTATTACTAACTCCAAAGGTATTTGCTGCTACTGTGGCACACCTAGAAAATATTGTTCCTCTATAATTTGCCATAGAATAGAAAGTGAGCTTTTGTACATTTGCAGGAGCAAAAGTGCCATTGTCTAACAAATTGTACCATGTACAATGGCATCCCAATCCTCTTTTTGTCTGTTTGTATTTATAGATGTCGAAGCGGTATCTAGCGAATGTTGTGTTGCTTTTTCTTTGCCTGTTAAGTAACCAAACGAAAGTATTCGACCACTTCCACTCACCCGAGCACCCACCTCAGACAACGATAATGTAGATTTCTGCCCAGAATTTGACTGGTTTTGTACAACAAAACGCTTCAGGTGATCACTTGACACTCTTTAATTTTTTTTGCCAGAAGCCAACAAAGGGTGGACTGTTTTATTACAGCAGTTTTTCCATCTAAATTTATTTCAGCGAAGGGACTGAAATATTTTCTGCTTTTTTAGGGACCCGTTTAACTTTTAACTTATTTTCCATTGATTTTATTTCACTGAAATCTAATAATCTAATCTTTTCGTAGGATAATGTCGACTTGGGCTCTTCTTTATCAACAGTTTTCCCTAAAATGCTTAGCTGTCTCTCTTCTCCACCTACAGTAACTGCATCTTCAATTTCCCAATTACTATCCTGTTCAGTGGATTCTACATTCTACATTCGAAAAAAGAATTTTCATTTTCATTCGTTTCACTTATTTTTTCATCTGCAAACCCTTTAATATCATCAATGGTTACCTAATTTCATTATGATTTTTAACAAATGCTTGTGTTTTTTTTACGCGGAAACGTAAATTCGTCTTCTAAACCATTAAGCACTTCATTTTAAATTGTTATTCTTCCAATTCTGTGAATAATTTCTTTCATGCTAAAGCGACTGCTAAAGTTTACTATGGTTGAGAAAATTTTCTCACACATTTGACTGCTAAATATTCAAATATAAAACATTCTACTGGAAAAGTCAGGATTATCACGAAATATTTGGATGAGCTTAATTAAATTGTGTGTGTTCAATTCAATGCTTGTATACTTGCTTGTATAGCAATTAGATGTGATAAAGTTGTTAGTAACTGTATAATTTGGATGAGCAAAAATACATGCCTTCCATATCTTAAGGAAAAATACAGCATACTAAATCTGATATATTATTTCGTTTAGAGGCAATGCTTCCCCAACCAAATATATAACAGTGTACTACATCGTTTTAAGGTATGCAACTGTACCTTGAGATTCTGGATTTTGTTTGAGTAAATTTAGAATTTTTTGAGAACAAATCTTTTCATCTGCTTGGTAATTATTCTTATCTTCTGGCTTGAGGTCAGAAGGTGTAAGTAAATGTCTTTCGAGAATTCAGCTATTAATATGTGAAGGTGAGCAACGGAAACACAGTGATTTCCCATGGGCAAAATGACTGACGGTTTAAGCAGCCTGGTACGCAACTTGGTGCCTATGTGTACCGAGTCCTGTACATAGCATGGTAATTCTGGGTTTGTATTGCCCATTTGAATCCAAATTTCAATTGCAAAATCTGAAATTTACGAGAGGAATTAATCGGACCAACGATGTGCCTTATCGAATTATCTAGATTCGCGTGGATAGACAGAATCCCACGTAATTGAACTGGTATTCTACGTAATCTCACTGGAATTCCACGGAATGCCACGTAATTCCACGAAATTTCTCGTCATTCCACTGGAATTCCACGTAATTTGATGAAATTCCACAATCTTGTACACCATAATTCCACAGCGGTTTATCCCTCGTCTGTACCAGACGAGTCCTGGTATTTAGTGAGGTGTAGCTGCTCTCCCTTCTCCCTTTTCATCCGAGCTTGGCACCAGAGTTGCCCGAGTAGATAAGTTAGCATTTGCGGTCAATTTCGTCGAGTTTAAAAATGGTTGGGGAATTGAAAGAAAAAAAAACTAATGAGATTGAAGAAATGTGGAAATCACCAGAGAATGTAGTACTGTCAATAATGAAAATATTTGCGGTGTAATTAAGTGAGAGAACTTTGCGCATATTTAACTTAAGCATAGATTTTCTATTAGTTGCCATATTTAAAGTGGTGAGGAATTTAACGACTCAAAGCAAGAAGGCAGATAGATTTATATTGTAGACTGCGGTTTTGAAAAAAGTGATTGAAGTGAAAAATATTTTTATTCGTTCAGTTCATAAAGTTGTTCGTATTCATTTGGTTTTAGTTAGTTTATTATTGGTACTTGCCACATGTGTATTTACCTCGGTATTTACTTAACATCAATTCGTTTTTGTATGTGCTAATATGCTATGTTTTTAATTCAAACATGTTTTGCGACTAAAATTTTAAAAAAGTTTAAAAAAATTTGCACGTCTAATATTATTGAAACTTTAAAGAGGATTAAGTTTTAATAATTTTGCAGTATATATAGTAAGAAGCAACTAATGTGGAAAATTTGATACCAGTTAAAATATTAGCTTAACGCCTTAGCATAATCACTGTAGTTGTGCGATATCCAATGAACCAACCACCGAAGCATTTATACACATACGTTAATGTACTATTAAGGAGCAAATATCCTAAACCAAGTCGTTTTAGCCACACTACATTCAAATCTCTGTCGCCTAGACCTTTCTCAACAACTCCCTTTGCATAATTCAAAAGGGGGTAACAGCAAAGGTCTGAGGTCGCAT
>MU193479.1:0-17300 GCA_016904865.1 Pissodes strobi | reverse complement strand
ATGGAAAATATGCCAAAAAATTGGCATTAAGCCGAACGTAATTAGAAATGACAGGGCCGAAATCGTAAATACCCGAGAAATTGTCATTAAGCCGAGTCTGTTGAAGAGAACTTAAAGACTGACTTTTGTTAAGGGATACCGGACGTGGTGAGACTCACGTCTATACACAGGAATACCACTTTGGCTTCCTAGCTTCCGCATGCGCAGAGTACAGGTGCATTCGTTTACAAGCGTCTAGGTCTTGGACTCTAGGACCTCACGCATGGCCCTCCGCTCACTTCGCTCGCTCCGGGGCGCAACCAAACAGAACTAACCCAAACTAACCCAAAATAAACAAAGCAACAAATATAATCTTTAGAAAAATGTTAGGACAAAACATACATTTCCACCAACGAGAATCGAACCCGAGCCGCCCGCATGACAAGCAGAAGCTCTGACCATTACACCCCTAGACCACTTGAAAATAATTCGCCGCACCATAAAGACATGGGTAATTCGGATACATTCGGCCACCCGTATTCTGCGCATGCGAAGGACAAGAAGCTAAAGTGATATCCCTGTGTATAGACGCGAGTTGAGGTGAGTGCTAAGATTGCTGAGTATATGGATTTAAGTGGAGTAAGAGCTTGCTGTGATTGGATCCTTCTTAGTGGCTATATTTGAAAGTAGGTCGTTCTAGATAATCTGTGACTATATTATTAGAGTGGAAAGGGTGAATTTCGATTCACAGAGCGGTAGATATTGATCTTTCTAATCGGAAACTCACAAAGGATTTTATGCGAGTGGGGAGTTATATTTCCTTGGAAATTATTTGTCGCTGATTTTGCCGATCTGTTAGTTACGGTGGCAGCTAAAAGAACAAATAATATGGTCGGGGGCAAGTTATAAAATATTGTAATCTACTAAAAAGTATAAGCTACTAAACAAATATCACCCTGTCGCAAGTTTGAACTTGAATTTGGAGATTGTTATATAAACATTAAAGGCAAACTATAAACAACGCGAGCAATCAACGGGAGTGACTTTGAACCTTATGCATGCAATGATCATCACTTTGTTTTATATAAATACGCTACCGAACCCTCACTTCGGCAGACGTTAGTCTCACCTCCAGCTCCCAAGGTTAGTCACTTGACGACTGCCTCCTGGGTTCTATCCGCTCCTAAAGTTCATACGACTGCTTTAGGTTCCATTCCTTTCCTTCCAAACCTGGTACCGGTTAGTTACTTGACGACTGCTAGGACCAGGGGTTGCACAACCTCCATAGTAGAGTCTTGACAAGAAGTTTGTCAGAGTGTTGAGAAGGACAAGTGTCTAAATAGTCAGTTAAAAAGTTTAGTGAAATCTCTTAGTGTTCTTAAATAAAACCCAACTCTTAAGAAAAACTATAAATTATAAGACAGTAAACAAAGACCTATAAACAGTACCTCAAGTCGAGAAAACATGCGCACCGTAGTAATCGGGTATAATAGAATCTCATTTTTTCTGACCAATAATTGTTGTTAAAGTTTTATCGTTAATACATTGTTATTGTTATAAACTAAACGTGCTTACTTTATCATCTCTTCTTACCCCACGTAACGCGATCTCGGTCTACCTCAGTTACCCCCCGGCACGCTAAACAAGGCGTGTCCTCACGAGTAGAACATCCAGTGATAGATTAAAGGAAGCATTGAGACCCCGTCATTGTTCTAATCGCGACGAGGCTCTTCTCTGAGAATTTACGCGCTACCCCCTATGATACTCGTGACAATATCATTTCACCTGCTGTGACTCGTTTCACAACAGATATCAATTTTCATGTGGGCTGTCATTCTCAATTCACAATCAACGAGTGACTTCAAGAATTTTTCATAATACCATATGAATACTACACGGAAAAAACCAGCTATGTCACATTTTTATCAAATTTTAGTTATTGACGCCATTTTGTAGGTATTTCTTAGTGCTGCACGAGACACCATGAAACAGGGCAAAAACAAGCTTAGTCGCAGAGCTATTACAGATATTTTATTTGCCCTACACGGGAAAAACCCGAGTAGTCCACTCGTACTTGGGAAAAACCAGTTATGTCCAGTGTCAAGTGATGTAGAAGCATGGCATAATTTAATTAATTTTAGTTTATTGCAAACAGTTGAGCGGTGTGTTCGTTGTTTTTTTGGTAAGAGTTAGATTGTGCGTTTTGTGGTGTTTAGTTAATGAATTGTAGTTTAAGACATAGGGAAATGAGTGATATTAGGCGTGACGCGTCACGCTCGGAGCCGTCACGCTCGGATATTTATGGCATGTTCCCGTATAGGTAGACGGCTGAAATATTCAAGGGATGTATCCGGGGTAAAAAAAAAGATCCTGGAAAAAAGACAGAACCCCGTACCCCTCCTCGTTTGGCCAGAGGATGAGGAAGAAGGAAAAACTTATATAATGAATTTCGGGAGAACGGGAAGAGGTACGAGGTCGAAATTTTTATGGTAGGTGCGCACGTTATACCATACGGGGGGGGGGGGGGCTCTAATTTAAGGGGGGATTTTGGGAAAAAAACAGTTTTTCGCCCGTATTTCTGCAACCAAGGCTCAGATTGAAATTCTGACAAACGATGACCCCACTTGTTGAAATTTTCATTTCTATCGTGTGGTCTTAAACACACACAATTTTAATTTTGATATTATTTTTTAGTTTTAGGCCTGATCCCAATAATTATCAATAATAAAAAAAAATTGTGTGTGCTTAAGACCACACGATAAAAGGGACAACTTCAACAAGCGGGGTCATCGTTTGTCAGAATTTCGATCCGAGCCTTCGTTGTGTGTTTAAGCCCCTATGGGGCGCACCTACCATAAAAATTTCGACCCCATACCTCCTGCCGTTTTCCCGAAATTAATTATTTCAGTTTTTCCTTCTCCTCCATCCCCTAGACAAAGGGGGGGGGGGGCGTATGGGGTCCCGTTTTCGTTCAGGAACTCCTTTTTACCCCGGCTACATCCCCTAAAATTTTCAGCTCTCTACCTATACGGGAACATGCCATACATATCCGAGCGTGACGCGTGACGGTTTTACTGAATTCAATACCCGGGAAAAAATGCAAAACGCGCCTGAAGAAGTTTTCACTTCAAAAATTACCAAGCATTATGGACATTCAGGACGGCCAGGTTTTTTAAGTTTTGCCGCTTGAGCAGAAGGAATATTTTAATTACTTTGTGTGTTCTTATTTTTTAATAAAAAGTTTATAGAGCATGTAACTTTTGCTTTATTCAGAAAAGAAAGAAAAAATGGTGACTTATTTTAATGTTTCTAAGCAATTTCTTTATGGACATCACTGATTTTTCCCCTGTTTTTTTTTTAATTTGTTTTTACTTTTTCCAAAAATTTAAAACACTAGATATAGCTAATATTTTAATTAATATAGAACTGTTGTTTAAACCTATATTTCAATTAGTCACCATAGAAAAATAAATATTTAAAAAAATTGGGTTTTACAAATTAGATTCCAACACTAAAAAGGCATTTTCTCAACTTTGGTCTAAATGGAGAAAGCGGGTTGTTCCCGTGTAGTCTTCATATATTAACGCTATTTAACTTTAATCGAAACTAATTGAAATTTAAAGTACCTTTGAAAATATAACACTTTCATCGAGATGTCAAAAAGATCCACATTAAAAGAAATACGAGTATGCCAAGTGAATGGTAATTTGCATGAAAATGACTTGTAATCTGTTCAGTAATATAATACGAAAAATATTTTGCTATAATAGTGGCGACAAACATAAAAAATAAATTACCAACAAACTATGTGGCCAAGATCACTTAACAATATAAAATATTAATAAAGATTGTCTCCAGTATTAATCCTTAATATATTTTTCCGAACCCTATAAAATGCTGTCACTGAACGAGAAAAGTTTCCGCCAACTTAAGTATAAAATAATAAATTATACATTTTGTTACAGTTTTGCCGAAGGGCCCTCCAAGTCTAACGACGGATAAAAGTTTCTACGAGGTCGGAGATGTGTTAAAAGCCAACTGTAGTTCACCTCAATCTAGACCGGCTGCCACCCTTACCTTTATATTAAATAATATCGTGGTAAGTACTGGCAACAGATTTCAAACTTATCATAAATTACTGGCAAAAGGGGCGTAGGGTGAAATGGCCAACATGTTTCCGGTTTTGCTAAGGTCCGCTGGTTAGAAACAGTTATTTGTGAAATTAATTAAATATTTTCCTGTTAAAGGCGTATTTTCGTCAAACTTATATATTTTACAAACTTAAATTACTTAATATATTCAATATATCGAGACCTAAATTTCGCGACATATATACAGGCTGGCCCGCTGGAAACTTACTGCCACATTTTTTGTTTTGTTTTCCGAATAATGAACACATTTAGCTTGGTATTTTCACCATTTAACTTTAGCCCCTAACCGGGGGTGACTTTCAACCCTGAAATTTGAAATGGAAAGGGGTGTCGAGTAGCGATACATCTAGTTAAAGAGCGTTAAATCTCTCTTTTCAATAACACCTAGATTTGTAGCGGAAGCTAGCGAAATATTAATTAATTAATTATGTATGGCAATGTGCGCCATTTTGTAATGAAATACTAGTTGTTCAAACTTTTTTTAGTAAATGATGTTCGTTGTGAGACTCGTTTTTAATTTTTTTAGGGGTTATGTCGTCTCTTTTATTAGCCGTAATTTGTTTGGGCGCCAGAGTTCCTAGAGACAATGCGAACTGAATATGAATACTTAAATATAAATAACTATAAAGATTAAAATATCAGAAATTTGCCCTTATAATTTGTAATGTCTCACAGACCTCTATCCTGCGATAAATTAAAGAAATAAATTAAAAACAAATTATATATTACCTTTATAATTATATTACATGATTGATGGAATCATTTGAAATGGAGTTTATCGATATAATTAAATTACAAATATAATTGATGAAATTATTTGAAATGAAGTTTATCTGATGAATAAATTGATTTAGTAATGAAAATTAAAATTAATGTGAAAGATTAAAAAAATTAATTGTGACAGATTAAAAAAAATTAAATACAGTTGGTCTTTACAATATGTCTATCTTCTGATTGACTGATACTTAACTTCGTCCAATTATTCTGTAACCATGCGATCGTATTGGGACCTCCACTGGAACCATTTCAGCCTGTTCCCAAGTTAGTATCTGTTGGGTTTATCGAGGACTTATTGGTTCCCTTCGATTTGTTGGGTACAGCAACGTGTCTTCGGCCAGTCAAATCAATCGAGTTGATTTATAACATGAAAGAAAAAATAAACTAGTCTTAGACCAATGTATATTGCTAATTAAATAATATTCAGGGAAATATCATGTGAACATCAGTGACACTGTTAAACACATGAGGAAGCAGTCAACAAATTGAAAATTTACTGGTTAAAGCATATATAATCAGAAACTTGAATTACAATGTTAAGTTACTCAAGATATCCTTTTCTTTACTTTAAAATATGAAATTCAAAAGAAAATAATGACTGAAATTTAAAATTCAAAAGAAAATAATGGAATAACGTTCCAATTCAGTGACTCTCGGTAAATTTAAATAAAAGGTAACTTTAAATGTAATGATAGATAGAGAAATAGAGGTACAACCTCTAACAACGAGTCTTATGAATCAAAATAAATAAGTACTATGACTTTAATTCAAGTGAATCTAAGTTTTATGGTGGATAAAATCAATACTTTTTTGCGAATTTAGTGTCTTTCGATTTGTAGAAGAACGCACACTTTAAAGAAATCTACATTTAGTTCCGGAAAACTGAAGGTGTGAGTGGAAATGGAAAAAACCCAGTCACTACCTTAAGTTAAAATCAATAAACAGGATCCATAAAAACAGTTTATTCTAAATTATTTTATCGATTTCTTGTCTATACCGATTTGTAAACAATCGCTCATCGTAAATGTAAACAAACACTTGAATCATTTACAGGGGCCGGTTAATAAGTGGTGTTGTTTTAAAATTTGTTACACTTTATAATGAGTTCAAAGTTTAAGTGTTGCGCAAAAAAAGACTTCACGAACTTCATTTGTATAGTTTGTTTTGAAGTCTTTCATCCAAGTTGCTCGGACAGAAAGGATGGACTTATAAAAATTAATGCACTGGAGGTAAACTCCCCGGCCATTCGGATCTCCGGGCGCTGGGTAGCCCTGGGAGCCCTTCATTCCGCATTTCACAGACAGCAAAGATACCGAACCAATTTATTATTGTTTTCTGCAACATAAGAGGCCTAAATACAAACATAAATTCGGTACACCAACATCTACAAGCAAATAGACCACACATACTAGCCCTTACAGAAACACAAGTATGTTCTACAACAACAACAGTGAACTACCCTTATCCTGGTTACGACTTACATACCCGATTTAGATATAAGTTCGGAATATGCCTTTTTGTCCGAAGCGACCTTTCATGTCACCGAGAGGAAACACTCGAACCGAACAAGCTTTGGTAGGCTCTATCGCTCGGAGGGCGATAGAGACAACATATGAACTTGAGCCACATGACGTCAATATGTGGCTCAAGTTCACCGCCAAGGGATTAACCAAGTTTATATGTTGTCTCTATCGCCCTCCCAGCGATAGAGCCTACCAAAGCTTTTTTTCAACAGTAGCTACCACTTTTGACTCAATACAGGTTGATCACCCCAGTTCAGAAATAATCGTTCTGGGAGACTTCAATGCCCACAACACCAACTGGCTCAAACATCACAACAAGACCGACAACGAAGGTAGAGAGGATGAAGCATTCGCCATCAGCTGCGGGCTTACTCAAATTGTAGACGAACCAACTCGAATCTCAGCCTCGCAAAATCTGGCATTACAATTCTGCAAACTGGGACGATCTAAGGGAGTTCTACCTAGATTTTCCTTGGCTCGACGTCTGCTTTGGCGCTGACGACCCGTCAGTCTGCTGCGAAAAGATCACGCAAGTAATCTCCTCAGGAATGGAAGCATACATCCCAAATTCCACCCAGTGGCTCCAGGAATTTCTGGTCGGTAGCAAAGGCAGTAAGTAACAACTTTACAGAAACGTCTCTCCCACCTTTGACAGACGAACGTGACATCGCGGCGACTACAGCCAAGGAAAAAGCAAACATGCTCGCCAAAATGTTTTCTTCGCACTCTACCTTGGACGTCCCCCAAGGCAAGACTCTCCCCACCATATCGAACATCAACACTACCATGGCAGAAGTCAAATTTCATCACCGTGATATTCGTAAAATTCTGAAAAATCTAGATACGCAAAAGGCATCAGGACCGGACGGAATACCTGCCATCGTGTTAAAGAACTGCGCCAACGAACTAACACCCGTTTTTTCCAGGCTTTTTTCTCTGTCTTACGGAAAAGGGATTTACCCATCTTCTTGGAAAGTCGCTCGAGTGCAACCTGTTCCAAAAAAAGGCAAGAAAACCACGTCCTCAAACTATCATCCAATTGCCTTGCTTCCAATAATCTCCAAAGTCATGGAACGTGTAGTCAATCAGCAACTACACAAGTACGTCGAGAACAACAAAATAATCAGAGATAATCAATACGGCTTTCGCAAAGAGAGATCGACAGGAGATATATTGGCCTATGTCACTCATATATGGAGTAGGGCAATTGAGAACTACGGAGAGTCTCGAGCGATTGCGTTGGATATGTCAAAGGCATTCGACAGAGTTTGGCATGACGGACTGCTCAACAAACTACCGTCCTTCGGACTGCCAGCCTCTCTCTGCAGCTGGCTTGCCAGTTTCCTTAAGAGCCGATCTCTGCACATTGCAGTCGATGGACACATCTCGGATACATTCACCATCAACGCGGGCGTGCCTCAGGGCGCAATACTTTCACCAACTCTCAACATCTATATTACTGACCTGCTGACCGAAACAAATAATCCTGTTTACAGTTTTGCAGATGATAGTACCCTTGTCTCCCACTTTAGATCTCGAAAACCCTTACCAGCGACTGAGACTCATCACCGCAGACAGGAGCAGATTACAGCAATTAATCAAGACCTGGAGAAAGTTCAAACTTGGGGCGACCGAAATTTGGTCCAGTTTAATGCAGCAAGGACCCAAGCAGCCACGTTTACCAAGAGGGCCAATACAGCGGGCCCTGACATCATTATGGCAGGGTCGACCATCCCTTCATCCTCGTCAATCGGACTGCTGGGTATCTCGGTCAACAGTAATATGTCCTGGCATGACCACGTTGCTAACATCGCAAAATCAGCCTCCCAGAAGCTTGGTGCGCTATTTCGCAACAAAAAACTCTATACACCGCAGCAGTTGCTCTTGCTCTACAAAGCGCAAATAAGACCGTGCTTAGAATATTGCTCACATATCTGGGGTGCCGCACCAAAGCATACCCTAAAGCTGCTGGATTCTATTCAGAAGAGAGCTGTGCGTCTCGTCGGCGACCCGGAGTTGACCCGGAATCTAGATAGTCTGAAACATCGCAGACATGTAGCCGAGATATCTCTGTTTTACAGATACTTTCACGGCAGATGTTGCCAGGATTTGGTTCGCCTCATCCCGCCCCTGGCAGCCCCTGTCAGACAGTCACGACAGATGGCAAGAGCGCACCAGTTCGTCGTACAATTGGAAACACCTAGAACATCGCTTTACAAGAACTTCTTTGTCTGGCGCACTGCATCACTGTGGAACTCACTCCCAGGACATCTGTTTCCCACTAATTACAACTTACAAATATTCAAGAGCCGTGTCAATCAACATCTTCGCACACACACCGCTCGTCGAGCGCCATAGGGTCTCCCTTTAGTGGGTGTGCCACTGCCATAAAAAAAAAAAAAAAAAACATAGAATAATTTGCTCAGAATTATGCTAAGCTAAATATGAAAAGGAGGAAATTAAAATTACTTTTTAAAAAAATAATATTAGTGAATTAAACACTACTCGTAAAATTCAGGAGGATACAATTTTACGTCTACGCCGCAGAAATGTAGAATTTGAGGACAGTGTGTTTGAATCCGAAAAGGAATCTACAGAAGATCTTGCTAAACAAAAAAAATATAGATAATCTAAATGGAAAACTCAGCAAATTGAAGGAAAACTATGACGAATTGTTAGTGGACTTTGGAAGTAATAAAGAACATATGAGTAAACTCCAGAAAGACATACATGACTTTAATGCTGTAAAAGAATGTATGCTTACTTCTATCAGAACCCTGGAGACCGATAATAGATCCCTCAAAGATGTACTACAAGATTTTCAGGATGACCTTATTTTAAAAGAGACGGAACTGAACGAATTTAAGAAAAAAACGTCGGAACTGTCTGAAGCAACAATTTCACCAAGCCCAAGGAAGAAAGCCGAAAAATTAGCCGGGAACAATAAGAACTTAATAAACGCTGCGATAACGAAAAAACAGAGCTTCAATGGGAAGAGTGGTAGTGGGCGCAATATGAAAGGAGGTTTCTCTCTCGGACCCAGAACGTCATACTTCCGGAACTTCACGGTCATCATCAATTGATGTCTGCACCCCTGTCATTACATCAAACAAAATTATTGTTTTGACTGATGATTTTGGAAAGAAACTCTACAAACAGTTAGTTAAATATTTGTGTAATTATCAAATTCAGGTAATAAGTAAACCAGGTGCTAAATTTAAGGACATAGTTTATACCTGTGACTGTTATGTTCGTGACTTGTCTTTTGATGATTATGTAATTGTTTTGGCGGGTTTGAATGACAATAATATACGAGTAAGTGATATTACACTGTTATCAAATAAGTGCTTTAATACAAATCTAGTAATTTGCAATATACCATTTGTAAATAATACCAATACTACACCTTCTAATGGCATATTCAATGTAAACCAAAGGTTGGCCTCAGTTTCGGAATGGTTGGAAATGTTTGAAATTGCCATACGTTTCCTAGACATTTCTAATATATTCTTGAATAGCGATTTTAACTATTCTAATTGTTATTTAAATTGGAAGGGACTTTTAAGAGCGGGTATTCACAATTTTCACTCTAAAGGTATTACTAATCTTAGATATGTAAATATCAGGCCGCACTATTCTGACTCTGAACCAGCCACTTCAAGTGATATTGTCAGTAATAAGAGGTCAGGCGAAGAGTCGATACATTTTTTATAGACAACTTAAAATACAAACAAGACAGTAGTAGTGTTTCACTTCTGCTTCTCAACGTACAGTGTATACGAAATAAAAAAGACGAATTTACTCGGCTCGCCTAATATTTTGTTGCTGACTGAACATTGGCTTAAGCCAGAAGAACCTTGCTATATTCCCAATTACTCCGTTGTCAGTTCCTATTCTAGAAAGGAAAGGGGTCACGGAGGCACAATTATTTTAATAAATAATAAATTTTTGGAATCCTTTTCTTTAATTAATGTCAGTAAATATGATCACCTTTTAACTGAGGGCAGGTTTGAATTTTCTATTGTTTATAGTAGGATTTTTAATATACATCTGATCTGTATTTATCGACCCCCAGGTGGTCGTGTGGGGGAGTTCTTGGGGTCTCTAGAGGTGTTGCTCTCCGAGGTTTCGGCCAATTCCAAGGTTATTCTGTGTGGGGATTTTAATGTTAATTATATGGCCGATTGCATCCAAACCCAGAATTAAAAAAAAATGCTACTCTCGTTTGACCTTTCAATGCTTGTTGAACAACCAACTCGTATTTCTCCTTATTCCAGTACTAGCATCGACTACGCAAAATAAGAGACAAAGTTAAAAAGCCGTGTATTACTCCTGGCATTAAAAGTTCGTCTATTAATTTAAGAGTGTTGCATACTTTGAGAAAATACACTGCAAATATATATTTTCACACTTATTTCAATAATTACAGAAGGATTTACAGACAAACAATAAGAATCGCTAAACAAAAACACTATAGGAACAAAATTGACAGATCTCATAATAAGGCTAGAGAAACTTGGAAAACTGTAAACGATCTCAGAGGTAACTCAGTCGGGACACATCAAATTGAGTTCGATGAAAATTCACTTAACCATTTTTACTGGACAGTTGCGGAAAAACTAACAAAAAACTTGGTATCTCATGTTGATCCTCTATCATACATTCAAAATAATATTAGAAATTCCTTTCACTTGTCTCACACCGATCGGGATGAATTAAAATGTATTCTTTACACAATAAAAAATAAGAGGGCATCGGGGATTGATCAGATGTCTGTTAGGGTTCTGGAGGCTCTCTCGGATCAGGCATCTGATTCCCTTGTTTATTCGGTGAATGCATCATTTGATTCTGGAACATTTCCATTTTGCCTAAAGATAGCAGTTGTGAATCCGTTGTTCAAGGGAGGCGAACAGAGTGATTTTGCGAACTTTCGGCCAATATCACTCTTGCCATCTTTATCAACGGTTGTGGAGACAATTGTTAAGAAGAGTAAGACAATTGTTAAGAAGAGATGGTATGTTTTATGAAAAATCACAAAATTTTAAGTAAGTTTCAGTTTGGATTTCAAGAGAGTTTGGGGACGCAGGATGCAGTGTTTTCCGTTTTAGAGGGTTTGTATGAGATCCTAAATGACGGAGATGTTGCCGCAGCGATATTCTGTGATTTTTTTGACTGCGTAAATCACAGAATACTGCTGGGGAAGCTTCATAGTTATGGATTTATGTGGGTTGCACTATAGTGGTTTAAGTCCTTCCTTGAAAACAGAAAGCAACTCGTGAGGTCGGCTGCTGGAGTGTCGGAAATTTGTGATGTTAAACACGGGGTGCCCCAGAGATCGGTGCTCGGTCCGATTCTTTTCCTGATCCACATAAACGACCTGGCTTCAATCGATATCAGAGGAAGTTTCAGCATATTTGCCGATAACACTACTATCTTATGGTCTCATAAACAGCAAGATGTATTGATGGACATGGACTCCGAAGAACTTGGAAGGGTTAGAGAGTGGTGTGACTCAAATCTGCTGTGTCTTAATATAAACAAGACTAGTGTCCTTACTTTTAATTGTGGCTATAATGGTCTGTCTCTGGATGGTATTGAGCTGGTAAGAAGGTAGGTAATCAGATTTCTCGGCATTCTGATTGACAATAATTTGAGGTTTCAAGATCATATCAAGGCCCTGAACAGCAAACTAGCTAGAGGATGTTACGCCGTCAGGATTGTGTCTAATGAGTTGGGCCCTGCAATGGCTAGAACAGTCTATTTTTCTCTGGTTGAGAGTCACTTAAGGTATGGCATTGCCTTCTGTGGTTTTTGTAGCCGGATAGTGTTTAACTCAGCGTTCATTCTACAGAAGAGGGCGATACGCTATATTTTCTGGGTGAAGCCGCGAGAGTTCTGTAGGCCCTTGTTCAGGGAGCACGGAATTTTAACACTTCCTTGCATTTTTATTTTGGAAGCCGTGTCTTTGGTACAATTATAATACTCGGCAAACGAGCAATCTCCCTTTACCGACTCCGAAGAGTACACTAACCAAGAACTCCCTTATCTATGAAAGCCTAAAAATTTACAACTACTTGCTCGTTGACGTGAAGCAACGTCAAACTCAGATAAGTTTTAAAAGATCTGTATCTTTATTATTAAGACATAAATCATATTATAGCTTGCAGGAATTTTACAATGACGACTGGTCTTAACCTTATCTGTTTTATTGGGGTGCGATTAATGGTATGTTATAAGATTTTAAATTGTAGTAAACGTTTTTTTTGTTTTTCATTTTGATGTATGACCCAGATTATTTGTTTATTGTATTTTACTTCTTTTTTTTCTTGTCCCTTATTTTTATTTTATCATTGTTCGTTCCTCTTAGTATACTCTTTTTTATATTTAGTTTGTAAGCTACTTTGATATACGCTTTTTTACATTTTAGTTTTTATGTTGGCTTTTTTAATAAGAACTTGTTCTTTTATAACAATAACGCGTGTTTGAAATTGAAATTGAAATTTACTTAGGCCGTTGGCACAGAAACAAAAACGAGCGCAATTGCGCCTCAATTCAATTAAAGGTAATCATATTACATAATCACTATCTCGCATCGAGATAGAAATTTAGATAAAAGATAAAAACCAGATAAATTTGCATATGTTAGATTACCTCTCATAAATGCAAAATAGCGTCGGTACATCAGGATTGAGACTAGACAGAGTAAGTGCTAATAATTATATGCTTGATGTAACAAATAAATTGAAAATTTATTTAAATGAGCCTGAAAAGAAAAATATGAAAACCAGCAATACTATGAGGGAAAATTCAGAGAAATTCTACTGAAAATTCAATTTACTACCTTTGCAGGAATATATAGAATTTACTCCGAGAATTAACCCAAATAATACTGTTCTATTTGAATGAAAATACGTAAAAATGTGCGTGACCACTGAACAATAAAATAATTACGTTCTCCCTAAATTTGGACTAAGCCTTTTTCAAATTACATGAACTTGATTAATAAGAGACGCAAATATTCGCTAATAAATCGGTATTATTACCCAAAAAGATCACGATCAATAAATATTGAAGATGTAAGCTAATTAAAAGTGGAATATAACAATGCTAAATTCTTGCTTTAGTCAAATAAGACTAAACGAACCATAAACAAATATTAATTATGTATTTAAAAATGAAAGAATTAGTTAAATATATTGCAAGATGAATTAAATATTTCAAGATTAAAAACCAGCACTTACCCGTCAACATTTCAACACAAGATGAACGATCTCGCTTTCAAAATTCAAGACGTTGGACAAATTATGCTTGCCGATGTATTATTGGCTAGTTTATAACATGTGATTACTACTATAAACCATGTCGATTCAAGCAATAGAAATACCTGATATTACATATAGTAATCTATAGTAAAATAAAATCACAAATTGTAGGTATAAAATAGCGTACTACGCTCCTAAAATCGCTAGCCACGCGAAATAAATCCATTCGTGAATAGATGTCACTTATTAAATATCGAAAATCATTCGCAATTGAATTGAAATTTTAGTGTAGCGGAATAAGCATATATTCCGTTACAGAATATTAGTTTACGAGGAATAACGGCAGATAGTTCGAAGGAGCACAAGTACTTTACAAAGATTTTAGTATTTTAAATGTTGAAAATGTCCAACACTAACCTCCCTGCAGTAGTGAGATATTGCTCAAAATGTTCTCTGACCTTTTGTAATATTACTTGCATTCGTTAATGATGCGTTGTCATAAATCTTCTAATGATTGTGGCGATGTTGCATAGATTTTTATCTTTAAATGTCCCCGTAGGAAAAAGTCAAGCGGTGATAAATCCGGGGAGCGGGCAGGCCACTCAATGTGCCCTCTTATCCCAATCCATCGGTCAGGAAAAGTGTCATATAAGAATTGCCTTATGGGTATGCTGAATTGTGGAGGCGCATCATCTTGCTGAAGCCTAGGTTTTCTCCACAGTAACGATCATACTCTTCTATTATGTCCATTAAAGCTGGATTAAGGGTGGTTTCCAACAATCCGAATATATTTTTCCATTCAAATTTCCAGGTAAAGGAAAGATGCGAGAATATGATAGATTTCCATCTTTCTCTATCTTTCGCCAATCTCATCCACTGTTTGCCTGCCACTGTCCTTATGTCGTCAATCCATCTTTTTTGAGGTTTTCCGATGCTTTTCGTTGTGTTCCTTGGTGCCCACTCTAGAATTCTTCGTGTCCATCTGTTGCTATTATATGTGGCCCGCCCATCGTCATTTCATCTTTGCTACCTCATCCACGATGTCCCCGACTCGTTTTACGTCTTATCTCGGTGTTTCTAAGTTTGTCTAATGTTTGGTTCCATTGTCCTTGGGGTGGTTTCTAATTTTGTAGCAGACTTTTTGGTGAGGGACATGGTCTCCTTTCCGCAGGTACACACCGGTAATATGCAAGTGTTGTATACTTATTTTTATGTTTATGGGAATGGAGTTATTTTTCAAGATGTATGCAAGCTTACCGAAGCCGGACCCTGTTCAGCGTCCTGGTTTTATTTCCCTAGTCTGATGTCATGACCCAAATATGCATAGTGTTCGACGTTTTATATTCTCTGGTTCTGTATTATTATATTTGTCTGGTCCTGGCTCATTATTCGTATTTTGTTGTAGTTCATTTTAAGGCCTACAGTTGCAGATACGTCATTTAGTTGTCATTTAGTGAGATTTTTTGCTATTACGATTATGTCATCCGCAAATCTGAGATGGTTTAAGTATCCTCCGTCGATGTTTATACCAGTGGTGTCCCATTCCAATTTCTTAATATGTCTCCTAGGAGAAGGGCGAATAGTTTGGGCGAGATGGTGTATCCTTGTCTCACTCCCCTTCGTAGTTTTACGGGATTCGTTTTATTATATGTTTTTTTTTGTACAAGTCCTATATAATGTTCGTGTATCTTGAACATTTTCTTGCGTTTTCTATGGATCCCAGCACAGCCCATATTTCGACGGAGTCGAATGCTTTCTGGAAATCTACAAAATCCATATTGAGCGGTACGTTATACTCGGTACACTTCTGTATTAGTGTCCTTAAGGGTTCTCTGAATCCACCCTGCTTAATAGGTTAGTAGAAGTCGAGTTTATTCGTTATGCGATTTGTTATAATGTTGATTAACAGCTTGTAGAAGTGTGATAGAATAGATATTGTTCGGTAGCTTTCTTGAATATTAAGATAACTTCGGAGTTGTACCAATCTTGTGGAATATTTCCTTCATCAATTATTTTATTAAATAGAATTTCAATATTTGTTCTATTTTTCTGTCGCCAATTTTCAGCATCTCTACTGTAATTCTGTCGTCTCCTGCACATTTAGTATAGGGCCTCAAATCGTGAAAGACACGAAAAAGTGCATGCAACATTTGCCACACATGACGTCATACGCGTGAGAGATCCTGTTAGTTTGTTTATTTAAACGCAAATTTGATTATAACGCATCGGAATCGGTTCAAATGACTAAAATAAATTGGAATTAAATGAAAATAACAGAAAGTTTATTGAACGACTAACCATAACTAACCAAAAGCACCAAAACGGCCTAAAGCCTATCGAAATAGATTAAAATATTGAAGTAAAACTAATCCAAATCAACCAAATTTTGGTGACTAACCAAAACTAACCAAAAACATTAAAATTGCTTATAACATATCGGAACCGGTTCAAATGACTAAAATAAATTGGAACTAACTGAAAGTAACCGAAAGATTATTGAATGACAAACCAAAACTAATCAAAAATAACTAAAAGCACCAAAACGGGCTGAGACGTATCAAAATAGATTAAAAATATTGAAGTAAGTTGAAACGAACCCAAATTAACCGAATTTTGGTGACTAACCAAAATTAACCAACCACATTAAAATTGCTTATAACGTATCGAAACCGGTTCAAATGACTAAAATAAATAGGAACTAACTGAAAGTAACCGAAAGATGATTGAATGACTAACCAAAATTAACCAATAACATTAAAATTGCTTATAAGGTATCGGAACCGGTTCAATTGACTAAAATAAATTTGAACTAACCGAAAGATGATTAAATGACTAACCAACAGTAACTAAAAGCACTAAATGGAAAATAATGGCGAGTGGGATATCGTCTGTTAAAATTACTTTCCCCAAAAAGCCGCGCTGCATCAACGGCATTTTTTCTAGCATCACCATAAATTAATAGCATGTTCATATTCTAATTTCGACAGTAGTTTCTCATTTGCCAATTTGTAATAACGAATTGATTATACAAAATATTGTTTCCTAAGAATTTCTGTTAAAACTGACAAATTTAATATGGCTGCACAAAAATGTCATAACATTTTTTTATTATTATTTTCCAAAGCCTCCTTATTTTTTGCACTATCAACGATGCCGGTTAATGACCGACACAATAAACAATTAGAGCTTTTAGACAGATTATGATACTGTATATTTATTCAAAATATCGATTGTGTGGTATCAAATTGTTCGTAACAAGATGCCCTTTCTAGATATGGTAATGAGCCACCTTGGTTCCATTTGAAAAAAATGAGTAAACGTCATTATTACGATTTTGTAAACTTTAAATGAAGCTGTAAAACAAATGAAAAGTACAACTCGATCGAAATTATTTTTCCCTGGCAACTTGATCCAAAATTAACCATTATAACTCATTCATGGCACTCTAGATTGAAAATTTAAAATTGAAAATTTTAGGATGGCAAATGTCAAGAAGTGACAAATGGGGTGTCATTGTACTCACAATGTGATTTTCTATTGAAATAAGTAAAAATATACCGGGTGTCCCATTTAATATAAGAAAGTAATGGTCACATCCAGTCAAACCT
>JAEQML010063167.1:0-23429 GCA_016904865.1 Pissodes strobi | reverse complement strand
CACCTATTTTCAAATTTTGCACACTTTTCTGGGGAAAGTTATGAGGTGTTAAAAATTAGCATTTTCCCCCCCGTTTGTCAAAATGTTCAAAAATTTTTATGCTGCTAGGTTCAACTAATTTTGCACAATTGTGCACACCTATTTTCAAATTTTGCACAGTTGTCTGAGGAAAGTTATGAGATGTTAAATATTTGCATTTTACCCCCCGTTTGTTAAAAAGTTTAATAAAACTTTGATGCCACTCGATTCGGCAAATTTTGCACAATTTTGCACACGGGGGGGGGGGAATATACATTTTTAACACCTCATGACTTTCCTCTGAAAAGTGTGCAAAATTTAAAAATAGGTGTGCAAAATTAGTTGAACCTAGCAGCATCACATTTTGACAAACGGGGTGGAAATGCAAATTTTTAACACCTCATAACTTTCCCTAGGAAAGTGTGCAAAATTTTAAAATAGGTGTGCAAAATTGTGCAAAATTACTTAAACTTAGCAGCATCAAAAATTTTCGACTTTTTGACAAACGGGGGGTGAAAATACAAATATTTAACACCTCATAACTTTCCACAGAAAAATGTGCAAAATTTGAAAATTCGTGTGCAAAAATAGTTGAACCTAGCAGCATCAAAATTTTAAAACTTTTTGGCAAAGGGGAGGAAATGCAAATTTTTAACACCTCATAACTTTCCACAGAAAAGGGTGCAAAATTTGAAAATAGGTGTGCAAAAGTGCAAATTTAGTTGAACCTAGCAGCATCAAAATTTTTCAACATTTTGACAACCAGGGGGAAAAATGCAAGAATAACTTTTCCCAGAAAAGTGTACAAAATTTGAAAATAGGTGTGCAAAATTGTGCAAAATTAATTGAACCTAGCAGCATCAACATTTTTCAAAATTTTGACAAACGGGGGGAAATGCAAATTTTTAACACCTCATAACTTTCCCCAGAAAAGTGTGCAAAATTTGAACATAAGTGTGCAAAATTGTGCAAAATTAGTTGAACCTAGCAGCATTAAAAGTTTTCAACTTTTTGACAAACGAGGGGGAAAATGTAAATATTTAATACCTCATAACTTTCCCCAGAAAAGTGTGCAAAATTTGAAAATAGGTGTGCAAAATTGTGCAATATTTGTCGAATCGAGTGGCATCAAAATGTTTAAACTTTTTGACAAACGGGGGGGAAAATGCAAATCGTTAACACCTCATAACTTTCCCCAGAAAAGTGTGCAAAATTTGAAAATTGGTGTGCAAAATTGTGCAAAATTAGTTAAACCTAGCAGCATCAAAATTTTTTAACATTTTGACAAATGGGGGTGAAATGCTAATTTTTAACACCTCATAACTTTCCCCAGAAAAGTGTGCAACATTTTAAAATAAGTGTGCGAAATTGTGCAAAATTAGTTGAACCTAACAGCAACAAAATTTTTAAGCTTTTTCACAAATGGGGGGGAAAATCCAAATCTTTAACACCTCATAACTTTCCCCAGAAAAGTGTGCAAAATTTTAGAATAGGTGAGCAAAATTGTGCAAAATTTGCCGAATCGAGTGGCATCAACATTTTTCAGGTTTGCAACAGACGGGGGGGAACGGTCAAGTTTGCCCTCCGTATAAAAAACAGCTCTAGTTTTCCTTGTATGGGTGTGCAAAATTTTATTTGCGGTGTGCAAAATTGTGCAAAATGTGTGCAAAATTATGCTTTATTTATTTTTGAAATTTGTTTAATACGGGGGGCAAACTTGACCGACCCAGTGTACAATATATTAGTTATTATAGCATCTTGCTTTGGGGAAAGTCACAGTGGGCATTCGATGTGTTTAGCCAATACCTCCTTCAACTAGGCCAACTAGCTGATATTGAAATTAGCAGTGACGTCATGAGAAGTGGTCCATACTTTTTTGCCATAAGAAAAGCATTAAGAGGAGCCAAGAGGTGCCCAGTAAAAGTATTGTTTATTTTATCGCGCCTACTTCCGTATTTAACGTTGATTGCCACGCTGGGCGACTGGAATGTCAATTCCCATCTCGACGTCATGTATCCGGTGCTGCCAGATTGGGCGCTTTATCACAATTTGAGCTACTTGCTATTTGCCACAAATTATTTTTCAAAGAAACGTTAAATATTCGTGTTGGATTCCAAGATTACAATTAACAATATATTAGATACTTAATGTAAAAGTTTGCTTTGGTATATTATAGTATAGTTATATTAAATATAAACAAATATTTAAAACCCAAAAAGTAAATATATAAAAACTGAAAAGTGAAGCAATAACGGAATCAAAACCTTTAAGAAAATAAACGTTGCTAACCAATAACCTAATTATTTTGTATACATATTTGGTTCCATTTAAAAACATAATTTCAAATGTCATTCAACAAATGCTGTAAAAATTAAAGTCCAACTAAATATACGTTAATAGTTTACATCCCAAATAATGTATGAAACTAACTCTAAATCTGGCAACACTGCCTCAGTGCCTTCTGTCAGTTGGCGTAATGGCGTACTTTCGACCGGCTTGTTAATTATTGTTCTGTTCGATTTTGATTGTTTTTCTGTTAATTTCTTTACACTTTCGTGTGTGTAAATTTATGTGAACAATGATGTGCGGTGGAAACTCGCCGAAAAGATCTAAAGTTCATGTTTTTAGCCTCGTTTTTAGCTTTCCAAAATGTTTGGAGTTTACCTGTGACCTGTTGCGTTCGTGTAATAAGAGTTTATTTTGTGCTTTTTCAATGTGGTCAGCAAGTTTATAAAATTTGTTCCTGTTAGCTAATTTTGGAGTAAGTAATAATTAGTGTAATTATGCCTCATAAAGGCTGTAATGCAATGTTTGCTATATGCCCTCAGTGGTCAAAAAACTTCATGAACTAAAACGAGACAAAATATTAAAACATCACTTATAAAAAAGCAAAATGTTAAATTAGCTCTCAAAATATTTAATCATTTTATTATAGAGGCTCTGAAAGGTTTTCTCTCGGGTGTTCTTAATAATTTGTCACATTCACAAGACACAGCAGAGGATCTGAAATGCCAGTTAATCACTTATTTAAGTAGATATTGCTGTCATATTGTTTTAAAAAAAATAAGTTGTGAATTTTGTAAAGAAAATTTAACCTTAAATGAACCTTGTGTTGTAGAAGATTCTTACAATTTCATTAATTCCTTAAGTCGTGGGGCTCTTTTATATCCTCGTGAACGTAGTTTCAACAGCCTATATTATATATAAAAAACTGATTAATGAGTTCGAAGACACATTTTTAGATATTTACAATAAAAAGTCTTTTCTTTGTGAGCTGTTGTTAAACTATCTAAATCAAAACAGCCTTTTGACTAATTTTGAAAATTGTAAAAATCACCTAAAAATTGACGTTTCAAATATTTTTCCTTGCAGCATTTCAAATACACTTCTTTCTTAATAATAATTATTGTTCTAAACATAATCATAATATTTTGTGTAAAAGGAAAAAAGGAAACTGGAGACTTTTAATAAATAAATATTAGACCCCAATAATATACCGAGTAATATACCAAATCTAACATAAAAAAGTAATAATTTGAAACCTGTATAAATCTTTCATGTTTTATCATAAATATTTGAAGATTGCAAGGTTCTTTGGATGGAGAAAACCGAGGAGAAAACGCACTATCAAATTTGACATTACTATTACCCAAGCTATTACCTATTATGACACTTTTATACCTATAGTGATATTTTACCGTGGTATCTAGTTTCAGTTTATCAAAATAGGTAGATTCTATTTTGATAAACTGGATATTCAAAGGTTTTTTTGCTTTGAAATTTCGTTTTCCTTTAACAAAAATCGAATGAGGCTCGTCTAAAGGCTGTTCATGACTTGCAGCCTTGTTTTAGCCGGAAGCTCTTAAATATTATTTATGTAGGTATGCAGAAAAAGGTAAGTAAACAGCAATTTCATATTTGGTTTAAAAAAAATTGAGTAATACACATTATCAGTCATGATAGTCGGATAGTCGTGCTTAAAGTAATATCAGCTTGTAGGAGGTATTGTATTAGGCCAATTACGTTTCAAACTACATATATAAAAAAGATAAATTTACAAAACACAAGTTTTTGTTATATTTTTTCGAGATTTTTGCATCTAAAATGTCTACTTAACTGTGAAATTTTAAAAGAAATTGCACATTTCAATATACGCCTGTAAATAAGTTAAGACCACTTTTGATGACGTCACGCGTAAGCCGTCTGGCCTTGTTGTAGGAGGTATTGGTTTAGCGCAAAAGCGTATTGTCCTCTGCATCCTTAGGATGCATCCTAGAGAATCTTGTAGCGGACATTTTTCTCAATTGGGATACCTGACTGTGCCTTCATTGTATTTTTTTGTCTCTGGCAGTGTTTGTGAAAAGATTCCCAGAAGCCTTTCAGCAAAACCATGGTAATTATTCGGAGTGCACGTCGGTTGTTACCAGGGGCAGGGACCACCTTAGCATTTCCACTTGCTCATCAGCATTTTTCAAGAGTGGTCTCCATTACATGTGTGTCAAGCTTTTAATTTATGGCCCCATCGGCTAAGATCTAGAAAAAATTAAGAAGGCGACTACAGTTTTTTGTTGGAAAAATGCCTGTACTCGTTTAATTTTGAAACTGAATTCTAGTCAAAACTATATTTACTTTCATTTTAACTATGGCCTACAATTACAATTACAAAGTATTTATATTTCATATTTTAATGTAAATGATGTTATAAGGATAGTCTACAACTATTTGCGTGATGATATTATGTAAAATGTTTTCATTCCGTTGATTGTTTTGAGTAGTGTACTTTTAAGTATTTTTTGTAAGCAGCGCAACTTGCCTTGTTTTAAAACTTAGAACTCTATAATTGGGACTCTAACGGCTATATCATTTACAGTTGGTGACGTTGCTGTGTCTTTTAGTGAGACTTTGCTGGCAATATAGAAATTTATTATTGTTTACTAACTTTATTTATATATATTTTGACAATTGCAAAAGTTATGCAAATGGTTGTTTATGCTACAGAATACGGTTAGAAACCCGGTTGTAACCTGCATAACTTTTTTCAGTACGAAGATTTTTGGTCATGATTTTACATTTTAAACAACAAGAGCGGTTCTAAATAATTACGAAAACTTTAAAATCGGGGTGCAAATGTTTGGAAATCCAATGGCTAACTTAATCTAAATTTTCAACCTAATAAAGGTCTCGTAACTCAATTAAATTACGTATTTGAATAATAAATTCAGGGTTGACTTGACTTAACAAAAATTGAAAATATTTTTCAAGTATTTGCATAGCATCCCGAATACATATTTCTTCTTTTTGCTCTTATTCGGACATATTTGTAATTTCCTCAATATTTCTTTGGGATCAAAATAATTCGAAAAAAGTTGCAAATTTATCATTATAATATTAACTACGTCGATATCTATTTTCAAATCGACTTGCAATCCGATTATTAACACGGAACATGATTTAAATACATTAAATTTCCGCTAATCACAGCTCTCACTTAGTTGTTTTCTTTGTTGTCTCACTCGCACTAATAAAAATTTTACTTCTTCTGTCTCTAACTGTATCCGTTTCATAGCTATATAAAAAGTTTTCTTGGCAAAAAAGCACTGAGCAAAATAACGATGAAAAATTATCAAAATTTTTCTGCCATTTATTGTTATGTTAAATAAGAAACTCATTTCTTACCTCATTAAACGAAGATTAATGATATATTTAACTAACCTAAACACATGACAGATAGAAAACATACCATAAGGTATTATAAACATTTGCAGGACGGCTTTACATCAAGATAGGGTGACTTTTAAAGGACCTGGATATCCGTCCCTCAAGGGATGTTCTTTTAAAATATTAGACAGATGTTTAAGAATCTAAATCTTGAAAAATGTAATTAATATTTTATGCAGAATATGTGAAACACTTGTCAAAATCTTTCATTTCCCTGAGATATAATTCTAAATTTACATACACATACAATTCATTATTTAGAAAGGTAGGTATTTGGTCATAAGATATTTTATAGTTATTGTATTGATTATTGCTGAAATTGCTCAAAATTCACGAAACTATACATATGGCAGTACGAGGAGGATTTCAGTAGTGAATTTGTGTATACTAAATTACCACTTTTGACAGAAATTACCACAAATTACCAGTAATTACCTACCTCCAAATGACCACTTATTTCCCCTGTTATTTCTAATTACGTCAAAAATTACCACTCAAAACCACTTAAATTACCACTAATTTCCATTAATTTCCACTAATTACCAGTTAAATTGCCACTGAAATTCCCACTAAATACCAGGACTTAAAGTTAGTTTTAAATAATACACTTGATTTAAAACAAAATAGCATGTTGCCACAGATTATCTGTGAAGTTGCTACGTAGGTATATATAACAATAATAACAGGTGGTAAATGTTTTACACCAGATTTTAGGGCTTTATAATTGTGTATCAGCTGTATAGGTATTGTTCGAAGTATTATTTAAGCGACCTTGGTTCTATTAAGTATGGTAAATATAGGTAAGGTAAAGAAGGCTTTTTAAATATGCTATTTTTTATTACCCGATTCTTCGAAACCAATAACAAAAAAATTTGCCTTTTTTCGAAATATTTCGCGATCATACGACCTTCTCCATGCAAAAATCGAACTCGGCACACTCAAAAACTACCTCCTAAAGTATTCGAATCGAAAAAGATCATCCACCTACGAAATTCAAATTTGTGGAATCCATTTTTATCTGGGAAAGGGTTAAATGGATTCATTTACATGTTACCATCATAAAAATAAAATTTTCTAAATTATATACAGGATAGTAAAAAATATTGTATTTAAAAAAATGTCCTCCCTAATCTAAATATTTCAGTACAGAAAAATCGTACAACCTTCGTGATACAAAAATCGAACTCGGGGCACCCAAAAATTCCCTCCTGAACTATTAGAAACGAAAACGATCATCCACCTACCAAATTCTCCATTTCGTGGCCAAATCTGAAGAAAAATGCTCATTTTCGAGAAGAATGATATTTTATCGAATACCTCCCTTATTTGACGTCCTACTGAAAATGTTATAGAAGTATTTTGGTCGATCCTGAGACGGTGCAGATACTGGCGTAAACCGATTTAAAATATCTCTTTCCGTTACCGAGAAAATCGAGAAAATATTAAATCACGTTTGGTGAATTAAAAAAAAAACTAAACTTCGTACAACCAAACGGAATACGCCACGCTAAAGTTCCCCAAAAAAAAAAAACATATTTTTGCTATTTACTATTTAGTTCTAACTTTTACGGTTTTCGAATTACAGCCGATTTAATGAAAATTTCGACTTTTTTAATAACGTAGTAAATTTTTCCAATTTTTTAAATTTCTTATTGTTTTTATCTCGGAAACGGTTAAAGGGGTCCATTTACTTACATGTTACCACCATAAATAAATGTTTCAAAAATATATACAGGGAGGTAAAAATTTTTGAAAAATGTCTCCTTTTTTCAAAATATCTCCGTTATTTAACGTCGTTCCAAAAATTTCATAAGAAATTTTTCATTCAAAATTAGGAGGGGTATCATCGACTTTTATAAATTTTTCCAAAAATTTCATAATAATTGAGATATTCCCGAAAAATATCCAAAATCGACGTTTTTTTTGATAAAAAAATTGCGAAATGTTTTTTTTAAATGACCACTCAAGTACAGGTAAAACGCCGTCAAAATACATATTTTTTGGTATTAAGTATAAATGAGGCCTTAAAAGTTTTAAAACCAGCAGGAAAAAAAGCTGACCGCTACAACCTGCAATGGTTTGCGTATTTAGAAAGCCTCCGCGTTACAGAACCCGAGTTGAATAACGTACCCTGATTGGCTAACTCCAACGCAGCCCGTCAATGTTGTTCACGTGTTTTCACTCCAAGCATTTGTATGAGACTTTTCAAGAAATGCAGGAATGTGACAGCCTGACTCAGGTGGTAAGGCTCTCGCGTTTAGAATACGGACCAATAGGTTCGACGCCCAGCCCTTAAAAGTTTTTTTTTTAATTATTTTTTTGGATTAGTTTGGGTTGCCTAAATGCAAATACGTGAATTGAAAAAAACGTAAATATTTATGGGCGGGGAGAGTGCAACACACGTGCTTATCTAGCCAATCAGGCAGCGTTATTTAACTGATGTTCTATAACGCGGAGATTTCCTAAATACGCGAACGGTTTATCGATGATGTTATTGATGTTAAACTCAGGCAACAGAAATACTCCTATAGGTAAATGAATGCTGTTTTTTTAAATCTGGCATTAATTGAGTCTCAGAAACATAATTTAGTTAAAGCTTAGTGAAATAGTTTGGTTAAAACTCTGTTACTTCCTGTAAAACAATGCAAATTTGAAAGCATAAAATAATTTTAATATTACAAAAGTACGACTTATTACCACAAAATTTCCTTAAAATACTAAAAATTACCACTAATTACGACAAATTTCCAATAATTACCACTAATTCCCAGAAGTTACCACTCATTTCCCCTAGAATTTCCACGAATTACCACGACTGTGTACACTAAATTACCACAATGAAATCCCCCTCGTGGCAGTAGTAGGTGTTCACAACATATTTCCGGTAAAAGACAATTTACTGGACTCATTTGCAGCTGGTCAATGAACTATTATTACAGTTTCAGGAATCAGAGCCAGAAAGTGTTAAGTAAGTGCCAGAACTGTTAATAGAATATTTTTATTGCAGTAGCGACCATTTTGTTTCAATATGATGAAATAATAAACTCTATCTACAAATTTAAGAGGAAATCCAATAAATATGAGTTTTGCTAATTTGAATTCTATTCAAAACGCAGTGGAATTATAAAGGGTAAATATTTATAAAATAAATAAAAAATGTACTGCAGACTTCCGACTAAATTAAAATTACCTATTCTCAATAAAGGGTTTTACGCAAAATGTTAATAAATTAAACAAAGATTATCAATAAAAAAATGTTACCAAATACAACTTTGATTTTTATTTTTAATTTAAGCTTCATTCAAAACAATTGTTATTAACAATGTTATTTCTCATCAACACTAAACGCAATGTCTTGAATAGGCATGGGCAAAATAATCGATTAATCGATTAAAAATCGATTAATCGATTATTCGATAAACTTTCTTGAAAATATCGGTTAATCGATTATTTCGCTTACACTTATATTTAAGTTAATCAATCTATAATTATCTTCTGTTAGGTAAATGTAGCTATTAAATTTGAAGTATCTACAGAAAAATGGAAAAATGTGTACTTCCACTTATTGTGTTATTACAATTTTGATTTAATTTATCCAAGAGCCGATAGATCATCTAATGACCAGGAAAGGGAATTAATATTAACACTATATGGAATAATAACAAAAAGTGTGGTAGTGCAATCAACTATTATGAAATTCGGTGCGAGAAATGATTATGTGGATATATTGATAAATTGTCTCTAGAGATGAATTACATGTATCCACAAACACTTTCTATAAAAAGCGAAAAAGCCGAACTTGAAGATGTATGAGATATTAAAACTAAATTGACAACATAATTAGAAGATCAGCAGTGCAACGATATCATATTTCGAAAAAAGAATACAGATTAAATCAGCAACAAACTTATAGATTGGACAGAGTCGATTATTGATTTGGAAAAAATTCACAAGACATCAGAAACTATAGTGTTTGCAAAGAATCGCATTGGGCGTAACATAACATGACATGACATGCTCATACAAGCAAACGTTTTTAGATGTATACGCCAGAACTAATCCAAACTAATCAGAAATGAGTAACGAACACAAACACGAAAAAAAAAATACAAATTATGGATTCAGGGAACATATCAGAAATCACAGAGGAAATAATCTATGCGGTAAAAAGTAGCAAAAACGATAATGCCGCGCGCTTTGAACAAAAGCAGAAATGCCCAAGCAAGCCGATTTAAAAGGTATATTGCCCTTGCTTTAGAACAAGATTTAAATCTAATAGATTAGAATAGATAGTAGTTAAGACATCCTCCTTCTCCTTCATAAAAATGGTGATAATAAACGAAACCTTGATGACTATACACATGCACCTAGCAGTTTTCCATCCCAGATTAATAAGCTAGTCACTAGTCAGGGGTAGGGCTGGGCGGTTATTGAAAGTAATAATCGATTTTCGATTATTTGTAATACTCGATTATTCTTGATTAATCGCTTAGTCGACATGATCGAAATAATCGATTAATCGATATAATTGATTGTTTCGATTAATCGATTAGTTCGGTTAATCGATTATTTAGATATTTGCTAAAATATTAACATAACCTCAACGGAGTGTTAGCAAGTTAACAGTATAATATAGTCTCTATCTTTAAATTATGTATTTGGTTGATTCGGTTAATTCGGGTGTTTCTAACAGCACAACCCTCCAGTGCTTCCTCTGAAAAAGGCCGCCATACACGATGCAGTTTACCGGAAGGCAGGACTTTCGATTTGCAAACCGGAAGGCAAGCCTGTATTCTCGGCTAAAGCATATAGGCCGCCATACACGATGCAGTTTACCGGAAGGCAGGACTTTCGATTCGCAAACCCGAAGCAAGTCTGTATTCTCGGCTAAGGCATACACGTTACGTTTTATTCGGAGGGTTTTGTTCAGGATTTAGTGTGGTGCGAAGCGAAAAGTTGTAGACAAGATCTCGGAAAATGATCTTATGTTAATAGGAGTTGCTTTAGTGTCTAAAAAACAGCAAAAAATAAAGCGAAAACGTTCGAAATGGGTAAAACAGAGGTTAATAAATCGACAAGTGAATTCGCATATACACCTATTAAACGAATTACGACTGGATCCTGATAACTCTCGGCCTGTACCCATATCGTCACAATACACGTTCCGACTTGCAAGCAAAAAACCTAGCCGGAAGGTAAATAATCAAGCCCTGACTGTTTTTTGGGAGGCCGAGAGTTCAGGCCCGGCCTTCCGGCCAATATGACCACTAACGATATAGTTTGCCTTCCGGTTTGCAAATCGAAAGGCCCGCCTTCCGGTAAACTGCATGGTGTATGGCCAGCTATAGGGTGTTTAGTAAAGGAGGTCAGATCATAAGTGATCTTAGATCCTCGCTTACTGGGGATCATATAGAGCCACTTGTAAGAAGAAAATTACAATGAACCAGAGATTAGTAAACCTACACAAAAATTGAATTTACGATTTTTATAATTAATAAAAGTTAGTACAAAATATTCTTCTTTAAATTCTTCTCCGTTTATTAGAAGCCACTTTGCAAAGCTGAGCACCTTTATCGTTGAACCTAGAAGGGCTTGCAAACGCGTACTTAAGTGATCTAAGAGATTATTAAACACTAGGATATGAATGTACAGGGTGACCCAGATTCGAGCCTCATCATTGGGATCTCGGAAACTAGAAGAGATACGAGGTCAGTTAAATGGAGGCAAAGTTGCGCAATTTGATGCTGATCAAAATGCCACCTTAAAAGTTAAAAAATTACGAATACTTCCGAAGATATTTAGGAAAAAACGAATATTCGCGATTTCATTTTTATTTTTTTATGAGTCTATTTGAATAGATATAACAAAATAAATTTTACATTCTCATTGTTACTTTTTCTGTTCTACAAGATGTTGTTATCAGATTTTGAAACCAACGTTTCGTCTTTGGGCTGCCATAATCAACTTTGTTTTTTTAAATACGGCCCTGGATATTTTATTACGGACTTTAAGAGTTTCTAATGTCCCAAAACCAATGATGTATCGCACTTATCCGAAAAAGTCATTTTAATAATTTCCTGGTAAAATCTTATCAAAAATATGTTTTCTGTCTCTCTCTAACACATGAGGTCTTATGGAAAATCCCATTAATATAAATTTTTCGAATAAGTGCGATACATCATTGGTTTTGAGACTTTAGATGCTCTTAAAATCCGTAATAAAAAATCCAGGGCCGTATTTAAAAAAACAAAGTTGATGATGGCAGCTCAAAGACGAAACGTCGGTTTGAAAATGTGATAACACCATCTTATAGAATAAAAAAAGTAGCATTGAGAATGTAAAATTTATTTTGTTATATCTATTCAAATAGAGTCATAAAAAAATTAAAATGAAATCGCGAATATTCGGTTTTTTCCAAAAATCTTCGTAAGTATTCGGAATTTTTAAACTTTTAAGATGGCATTTTGATCAGCATCAAGTTGCATAACTTTGCCTCCATTTAACCGACCTCGTATCTCTTCTAGTTTTCGAGATCCCAATGATGAGGCTCGAATTTGGGACACCCTGTACAGGGTTATTCATTATATTTTGACATCCACCTGCAGCCGTAATTACAGGTAATACAAAAAAAACTTAAATTCACAAGTTGTGTGGTTTTTTATATATTATCTTTTAGAAATGTCAAAAGAAAAAAATAGCGTGTCAAATTTCAAAAAACCGCATAACCTTAATTTTTTTTTAAATGGAACACCCTGTATATTATTACATATTTGGATTGTGCGAAAAAGCATAGACATATTTCATGAATAATGTCCTACACCTATCTCTAACGGTTTTTGAAATATTGACAGTTGAAAATCGACCATTTACCAAGTTTGACAGCTTGTAAAATCTAAACGGCTAAAGATAGAACAAAACGGTTTGCACTTTCCTATATTGGTTTTTCATAAGCTATCGTATGACACTAACTTTTTATTTAACCAGAGGTTAAATTTATCCGGGATTTTTTAACCTCTGGTTAAATCTAAAGTTAGTGTCATACGATAGCTTATGAAAAACCAATATAGGAAAGTGCAAACCGTTTTGTTCTATTTTTAGCCGTTTAGATTTTACAAGCTGTTAAACTTGGTAAATGGTCGATTTTCAACTGTCAATATTGCAAAAACCGTTAGAGATAGGTATAGGACATTATTCATGAAATATGTCCAGCCTTTTTCACACAATCCAGATATGTAAAAATATACAGGCTGTCCCATTTAAAAAAATTAGGGTTATGCGATTTTTTGACATTTGACAGGCAATTTTTTTCTTTTGACATTTCTAAAAGATAATATATTAAAAACCATACAACTTTTTAATTTAAGTTTTTTTTATATTACCTGTAATTACGGCTGCAGGTGGGTGACAAAATATAACAAATAACCCTCTACAAACCATTTTGTTCTCACTTTATCAGATATAATGCTTCGTCCGGTATTTGTATTAATAATTTATTATGTCGATTAATGGATTTTCTCGGTTATCGACAATCTAGGTTATATCTGTTAATCGATTATTTCGATTAATCGATTATTCGATTAATATTTAGGAAAATATCGATTAATCGTTTTTTTCCGATTAATCGATTATTTTGATTAATCTATTATTTCGATTACATAATCGATAATTTCGATCAATCGATTATATCGATTAATCGTTGATATCGATTAAGGCGAATAATCGATTATTTCGATTATACCGATTAATAGATTATTTCGATTATTACAAATATTTCAAAATCGATTATTACTTTCAATAATCGCCCAGCCCTAGTCTTGAATTCTGCCACCAGCTCTTCTTTTCTCATGGGGGAGAAAAAATTGTATGCACTCCTATGGGTGCTATCTTGTCTTCCATTATCTCCCAATATGTTATGGATGATTTGCTCGATATATATTGTAATATACTAAAATGCATAAGCTTCTAAATAAATATCACTCTGTCCTAAGTTTGAACTTGAACTTGGAAATTGCTATATAAACATTAAAGGCAAACTATAAACAACGCGAGTAATCAACGGGAGCGATTTTGAACCTTAAGCAAGCAATGGTCAGCAGTTTTTATAATATAAATACGCTACCGAACCTTCAGTTCGGCAGGCTTCTGTCTCTCCTAAAACCAGCTCCCAGATTAGCTAAACAGTTGCCTTCGGGTTCTATCCGATCCTAGGTTAGCTACACAGCTGCCTTCAGGAGTAGAACTCCTTTATTACTGATCCAAACCTAGTACCGGTTAGCCACACGGCTGCTGAGTCTAGGGGATTCACAGCCGCAGTAGTAAAAGTCAAATCAAGGACAAGTTTGTCAGAGTTCTGAGAAAAACAAGTGTCGAAGTAGAGTCAGTTAAATAGTTTAATGAAATATTCTAGTGCTCTTAAATAAAAGTCAACATAAAACACTTAAGAAAAAACTATAATTATAAGACAGTAACCAAAGACCTATAAACAATTACAAACCATACCTCAAATCGAGAAACACATGCGCGCCTTAGTAATCGGCTATAATAGAATCTTATTACATTTCTGACCAATAGACATTGTTAAAGTTTTATCATTAAGTCTTTGATAAATAGACCTTGTTATTGTTATAACCAAAAGTGCTTTCTTTATCATCTCTTCTCACCCGTCGTAAATCAGGCCCAGACGCCCTAAAATGCACCCCTACACGCTAAGCAAGGCGTGTCATCACGAATAAAACATACAGTGGCAGAGTGAGGGAAACGTTAAGTCTAACCAAAAGATCCCGTCATTGTACTAATCGTGACACGACTCTTCTCTGAGACGTTGTCATTCCTTTTATTCGTGACATTATATACCTAAGCATTTGTTCCAATTGCCTTTTGATAAAAGTACGTTGATGACGTAGTCACTTCTGCACCAATTAACGGAGTTAATGAGATTTTAACCTCCTTGGCGATAAGCAAGTTTTGGAAAAATGCCTTCCAAAACGATACGTCGTTTGGCATAGATCTGGCTTTTAATATATGTTTTATATCATTGTTAACACACATAGTATGAAGACTAATAATTTTTTTTTTTCAATTTTTTTTTTAATTTTTTTCAATTTTTTTCAAGAAACGAGTGTGGCTCGGCATTATCAGTGTAAAATTGCTAAACTACACAAGCTGAATTCGGGTATAACAATAATTACATTTTCCGCTAATAAATAGCCGATATATGCTCGATTCTATCAATGAAGGTGGATTAAGTTGCCCGCGTGACAGTCGGAAATATCGTAGCGGATTTATCACTATTAAAGTGATTTTTTTATTTTGCCCGAATCTATCTCGGGCTTATCAGTTTGAAAGCGTGAACGTGACCCCGAGTCCAGATCGAGGTTATCGCCAAGGAGGCTAGAAGTGTTCAATAGCTAGAACCGACACATACAGTTCACGGTTGAGAGAAAAATTGATAATGGTGTATCTCTTCTAGCCACAAAGCTCATTAGAAATAATAATAACCAGCTTATTCTCGACTAGTACAATAAACTTAGAAGTTCTGGAAGGTACATTAATTCCTTCTCCAATCATACTACCAAAACAAAAATTAACTTGGTTGTTGCATTAAAAACCCCTCAAATATCATTAAGACAGAATAATTTTAAAAAATTACATAGCATTCTCCTAAAAAACTCTCCCACAAGCTTTTAAATAAACAAATTTTCAGCACAAATCAGGCAGTGGGTGACAAGAATCAGGGAGATGACGGGGCATCTTTTTGAACTTTCCCTTTTCCTTGTCACGAGTAATGGGCATCATAAGATTACGATAAAGGTATGTCATTACTGTTGGTATTCAAGCTTTATCAAATACAGATTTAAGTTGTAGTGCAACAATATTTGAAACGTGAGAAAAATTAACTGACCTGTTGACAGAAACTGCGTTGTTCATGGTGGTACGTGGGTCCAGGTGCAGGTAGAACTGAGGGGCTCCAATATAGTGCAGGCTCCAATGGACTACTCGTTTGCAAAATCTTACATCTATCTGTTTTGTGATTTGTGTATCTGAGACCTTTGTCTGTATAAAAAAGCATGTTGCCGCGCGCAAGCATGGTGCGATTGCCGTTTCGCCCCCCCCCCTATTTTACCTCCGGCATAAACTAGAAAAGTTAGGTTGCCGAGGAATGTGGTATCGCAGAAAAAATAATTCATAACATCTGACGACTGATTTGGGTTCTTAAGACAGTACCTTATCACCGGAAACAAAGTCCCCAAAAATCACCGCATTGGAAAATTTACAATGGAGATATTACAATTTTGATGTAAACTACTAGAAAGTGAAATTGGCGTTCACGGCTCCAAGGGGTCATCTGATCATGGTTCAAACGTATTTTTTTTTTGAAGAAAAAGTAATTTTTCAACCCGGAAATTAAAATTTTTCCCAATCGGGAAAAATTCTCCGGAAATGGCTATAAAACTGAGCGAAATGGGCTTATCTGATCAGTTTTCACGCT
Organism: Pissodes strobi; assembly: GCA_016904865.1. Lineage (NCBI taxonomy): Eukaryota > Metazoa > Arthropoda > Insecta > Coleoptera > Curculionidae > Pissodes > Pissodes strobi. Next base: position 7,204 of record JAEQML010063167.1, on the reverse strand, counting down.
GACGCGCATCTTGTGTCTGTGTGCGTGTGAAGGCACGTGCACCAGCCTTTGCGCGAAGGTGCGCGTGCGGTTTTAAAGGAAATGAAAATGGAATAATTTAGTTGTTTAAAGAGAAATAAGGGCACATCAGCCCTTGAAAATATTTAATCAGTATAAATATTCATATTAAATATAGCATGGCAATATTTAAAAGATATGTGGACATACATTTTCCTGAAACAGTAGTATAAAAGCATGTATGTACAGTTATTTCAGTATGGCTAGAAATACCATGACTTGACAATTTCACAAATAATTATGAAATAAAAAAAAATAATAAATTACTCTAAACGCCATCTGGGTCGTCGGGGGTCTTCTTTATTATGAAGCAATTCTGCATGAATACTCTCCACTACTGTGATCAATCCCCTCGGACCGGCATCCACATAAATTTCCACATCTGGACTTCCACGCACACCTAATTAAGCTCAAGAGACTCGACAGGGCAAGCGCACAAGCCGCGCTGGGTTGTCCAGTTTTCTCCAGCCGTACATCGTTGCGTCTAGCTTTGTTCCTGTCCCAATCCATTCTTGAACTTAAAAAATATCAACCTAATTAATATTTTACTAATGCAGAATGCTTTACCGTTTTATTTTTCTTCAAATTACCTGCAGGTGCACGCGCAATAAATGTTGTCGAGCAGCTGCAGGGGGCAAAGTTTTCAGCTGCAAGTCAGCATCTAGCTTTTACGTATCGGCTAACTTGTTGTAGAGGGTGTAGCGGAGGTCATCTAGGGTGGCATATTTCACTCCTCTGTATAAAGCAAGAAGCAATTTCTTACCGCAGGAGACGATCCTCTCCACATCTGCTCCGGGCTGATTAAAAACTCCAACTTCGTTGCCCTGGAGAATTTTCAATGTTGATGCCTTTCCTTTTCCAAAAACTGCTGGCATTATATCACAGCCGGAAAAGGCGTGAGCAAAGAGAATGGCGGACTTCACATTGTCAAGGTGCTCCTGTATCGATGTTCTGTGCCTCTTCCACAGGTCCCTTTAACGAAAAATCACAACTTCTGGGTAGGTTTTCTGCGCTGGACAAGCATGGCAAGAATATGCGTGTCTGTTGCAGCTATAGCAAAAGTCGGGCTATTATACTGGTCAAGGTATCTGCATCCCCGGGGTCCTGTAGCACCCTTATCCCTCTCTGTTCGAGTGCAGGCTTCAAAAGGCGGGTCCAGTTTGTTTTAGTCTGACCGTTTCCCCGTAGTTCTTCGCTGTTGCTCTGATTACTTGGTTGACAACGCAACGAAGTATGGCTGGAGAAAATTGGACTACGCAGCGCGGTTTGTGCCACACTGCTCCGACCTGCTCGCTGCCCCGCCGAGTCTATTGAACCTAATTAGGGGTGCGTGCAAATCCGGATGTGGAGATGCGTGTAGATGCTGCGGCCGGTCCGCGGGAATGGTGTGCCGGGAATGATGTCATCACTGCAGTGGATAGTGTTCTAATGCAGAATTGCCTCATAATGAAGAAGACCCCGATGGCAACTAGAGTAATTTCATTTTTTATTTTTTTATTTCATAATTACCTTTGAAAGTTTCAAGTCATGGTATTTCTAGCCATATTTATAGACTGATTTAACCGTACATAGTAAAGCTTTTATACTACTGTTTCAGTAAAATGCATGTCCACATATAATATATTTTAAGTATTAAGTGGTACTGTTATATTTAATATGAATATATATAATTAATATGAATATATATATATAAAAATTAAATATGTTCAAGGGCTGATGTGCCCTTATTTCTCTTTAAACATCTCTTTTATCCCATTTTCATCTCCTTTAAAACCCCATGCGCGCTCTCGCGCAAACGCCACGGCACGCGCCTTCACACGCACACACACTCACAACACACGCACGCACTCACAAGATGCGCGTCAGCTTGAAAATTGTCCAAATAAGCCTATTTTTCAAAAAAATATGTTTGAATGATGACCAGATGACCCTTTGGTGCCGTGAACGCTAATTTCATTTTCTAGTAGTATAAATTAAAATTGAAATATTTCCATTGGCTCAAAATTTGTAAGAAAGTAAAACACTGTTTTTTAAAATTAACTATAATATTTTTTCTATGATTTTTGATAAAATTCAATGTTTTGTACCTACTGACTTGTGGTGTTTTATTTATAACTGAAAAAAGTATACATACAGCCTTAAACATTCGTTTTTAATAGTCCCATGATTATGGTCAATACTTTTTCGAAGTATGCTAACAATGTTAAAATGGAGAGGGGGAAGGGGGAGAGAGAACGTACCACAACACTCACTGGCAACATCATTCATATCGAAGTATAAGATCAGTACAGCACATATCAGAAGTCAGAATGCGGTCTGCATATTTTGCATACGGAACTCCACTGGGAGCCCGGTCTAATACGCAACATGGTGCGTCGCGCTGAACTGCTCCTAGGACAGTAGGATGCAGGATACGCCTTGATTGCGTCAAATTAAGTTTTTTTTTTAATATTTTGCGCTACCTCAAATAAAGTAATTTTGATTGTTTTTATGCCAACGTATTTATTTGTATTTTTTAAAACTTTTTCACTTTAGCAGCTTAAATTTTTCGTTTATAGTTTTAAAAACGAATGAAACTCTTACTTTTTCAATAAATTTTAAATATTCAATGGTGAGGTGATGCTACCGCCAGACGTACAGCACAGTGGCAGATTGAGGGAAACGTTAAGTCTAACCAAAAGATCCCGTCACTAAACATAAGTGCATCCCGCTGTACAGAATCAAACCTTTTATTTTTCTATTCCATACATTAATGAAATTTCTGCAAAGATTAATAAGCTTTTCAAATTTGAAGCATCCATAAAAATTGCACATGAACAAATAAAAACAATAGGTGGTATTTGCAGTAAACCAAAAAGCAAAGACGAAGACTTAAAGAAAACAAGTGTGCTGCATAGTGTTCCTAGTTCTGAATGTGAGGGCATAACATGTATGTAGGGTAAACATCGAGAGTGTTAAAAGATACAATCATAACACAACACACAAAAGTTATTGTAGACTCAATAAGAATACATGTGCTCTAGCAGAACACACCAATAGTTCACTGCATTTGTTCAACTACAATGAAACATAAAAATTATGTAATGAGTCTAACTACAGCAAAAGGCTCTTTTTCGAGATGATCGAAATGTATTTACAACCTAATTCAGTTAATAAAAAACAGATATTAAGGGACTCAGTGTAATTAATACATTCTCATTTACTTACAGTGGACACGAAAAATAATAACTACACATATAATCAAAGTAATATAATTACTTAAGTCTTTAAAAATAGGTTATCCAGCCACTTTCTGTAGGGAAATTAGCCTGATGCACGAACAACCATCCTCTACCAGAGTAAGAATAAGTAAGATTAACTTGAGGGCATTTTTGATTGTACGTACCTAACATCTATAACAACCATAACTTTAGGATAACTGGTACCAGAATAGACTATGCCCTTAGCCAACAATTTGTACAAAAAACGTAAACAAGATTTAATTTAATAAGTTTTCCTTCGAACGAAGCAAGCCACTATTAAATTCGCTTTTGATCCTGGCAATGGATTCCATCAATTATCGTTAATTATTCACTAATAAATAATACACTTTACATCGTAGTCATTTGAGAAGATTGTCTATTTGCATAAGAGATGGTCTTTCAAGAAATTTGCATAACAGTAAGTATAATTTAAGGTTGACTGTATACATCAATATAAAACTTTATCTCCATATTGAAGAAGATAATAAAAATTATCGAAAGCTTGGCGTAGCTAAAAAGCATTTTACTCATTCAGCCTACATCAGGACCAATATCCCAAGATATTTCCTTATTGTTTATTTAATATATATTACATTTTTAAAACTATGATGTGGTATTCTCTCGTAAGTGTTCATATTTAGCATAACTGTATAAACAAACATTTCCTATTTCTGAACTATCGAGCACCTGTTTTAAAAAATAAACCTCGTCATAACTATGTTTTAGATTCTTTGCTTATTACGATCATTTTATACCGTTCCTTCCTTCCTTTCTGGTTTAGAACCTAACTTCCGGATACGCTTCATAATTAATTTAAAATATAAACCAGACACGACCGGAACTACATATGTTTTATCCTAATTCCTACACATCCTTTCATCCGCATTTTTTGTCTCTGCAGACAAAAACCTTTTCTGATGAAGATTATAGAGGTAACTGGAACTATGTAGATACCTTCATTATCATTTATAGTATTTCAATTTATCTTTCGCCTGAATAGACTTGCTTGTATGGCTACTGTTCATGGTTATCAACATATTTTAAATGCTCGATTTTATTAGTACACTTTGGTCTACGTGGTTAAGCGAGTCGTCGTTGGATTAGTAAGCAAGCTAAATAAAATCATATACACTGCGATAGGCAGAAAGTATGCGACTTTATTACGATTACATACAAACTAAGTTGTATTTTATTAAATGTACGATTAACGTAATTGGCTAATTTTTAATTAATAAAAATATTATCATGACTAAATCCATTTTTGTTATTTAAAAATGCATTTTATGTCTAAATGTAGCATTTTAAAATTAATAATTTTATATCTTTAGTTACTAAGTTGTTGCTTTGTCATAAAATGTTTTTTTTTGTTGGTAAACCCCAAATGTCGTATATCGTATAGGCAATTATTAATAAGTTGTATATTATTCAGTGAGTCTGAAATGATGGTTGATACTTATGGTTATGATAGTTTGCTATATGAATGAGTAATAGGCAAATTTGGAAGGTCTAATGTTATGTTATTTTGCATTTACATGCAGAGGCCTCAAACAGTAACAAAGATTTTTTTTTTAATATTCAAGTCTCTTTTTGAACCTTCCCTTTTCCTTGTCACGAATAATGGGCATCATAAGATTACGATAAATGTATGTCATTGCTGTTGGTATTCAAGCTTTATCAAATACAGATTTAAGCTGCAGTGCAACAATATTCGAAACGTGAGAAAAATTAACTGACCTGTTGACAGAAACTGCGTTGTTCATTGTGGAACGTGGCTGCAGGTGTAGGTAGAACTGACGGGCTCCAATACACAACATGGTGCGTCGCGCTGAACTGCTCCTAGGACAGTAGGATGCAGGATACGCCTTGATTGCGTCAAATTAAGGTTGTTTTTTTTTTAATATTTTGCGCTTCCTCAAATGAAGTAATTTTGATTGTTTTTATGCCAACTTATTTATTTCTATTTTTTAATACTTTTTCACTTTAGCAGCTTAAATTTTTCGTTTATAGCTTTAAAAACGAATGAATTTTCAATAAATTTCAAATGTGATGATGCTACCGCCAGACGTAAAAAATAATTTATTTTCTTCGTGCATTTTACTAAGCCTAGAGACAAGTTTTCCGCGGTATAGCGAATCAAAAAAATAAGAGATAGGCATTTTTTAAAAACCAATCTACTTAAGCGGTTATATATAATTCTCCGTCATACTGCCCTGGGTGGCAATTTCAATGTTAACCAAGGGCTAGTTTATCCGGCTCAGGGAAAATTTTCCCAACGAAGAAAGTAAACACGATGAAGATAATAGAAATGGGGAAGAGGTGCGTAACCATGGTGTTTTCGATAAGTTATTCTCTATTTACGATAAATATGGGTCTGATTTGTTTGTTACTTTATTCCCCAACAGTTAGTTAGAACTTGACATTTAACTCTTTATTTATTTATATATATTTCTGCAATTACTCGGCTGAGTGTGTTTATAAGTACGTTTATTACCAATTTTAATTATTTATCTTCATTTCAGATTAGAAGAAACTAAGAGCGAATAATGTTAAATTAAAAAAAATATGAAGCTAAAGATGCGTAGGTCAGAACTTCCTTAGCTGTCTTCGAAGAGAGCAAATTAGACTCTTGTTCAAATCCCAGGTAGTGATTAGGAGATATTTATTTAAAAGGCGCCTCCAATTTGTAGCTGGCACATTAAAAAAATCAGTAAATGTTTTCCTGACAATTTGTTTTACGGAGCAATGACGTCAAAGAAGGTCTCCAACCACTCATGTTTTGTGATTCTTCTCCATTCAACCACATTGTACTGCGACACCGACAGATAAGTCATAAACTGCATCCGTAGTTTTAAGTATTAACGCACACTAATAGAATAGAATAGTAAGGCAAAATATCAAATCAAAATGTTAATTGACACGATTGTAAAATGTCGGAGATAAAGAGAATTAACCAGAAAAAAATGAATGTTACATTAAAGAAAACCTACAAAAACCAAAATATGGCATTTATGATCGTGTAGGTCACGATTAATTTCTGCTAAGCAGTAACAATTATTAAGACAAGGTAATGTTAACTGTATGAAAATTTAAAATCCAAACAAAATGAGGGAAAGAATAAAGAGCAAAAACGCTTCCATACACTAATTAACTACAAAACCATTCAAGTGCAAACATATTAAATTTAAGGTCACATTATTGACAAGCCGTTCTCAATACAAAATTGGAGTTCAAGCTCCTCAATCGTCTTTAATACCAAACTTTACTTTTAGCTAAAGCAACATGTGAAATGTGTAGCTCCCTTCTCCCTTTCCGGAAGACAAAACAAAGAATATTGTCAGAAAAAATGGTCAAAAAAAACGAGACCAGAATGAAAATTTCTGGATGTTCATCCTAATTAATGAGAGTACATTATGTACATTGTTTAATATATGATGTCATCATTCTTATGTGTGCTTTATTTTGAAATTTATTCTTAATCTATTTTTAAGTCCTCTCATTTTGAAAAAATGTTCAACTCGTTCCTGCTAAAATGGCGAATGTAAAATAATTCAGTTAGTAAAATCGCATAGTAGCAGAATGTTGGCTGTAATTTAGTTCTAATTAACAATCAAGTACGTTATCAATTTCTCACCGTTAAAAATTACAAAATCTAAGACAATTAAGATTATCAGAAATAAAAAACTTATTGAGGATGTGATTAGATTGTAGGTGTTGAATAGTTTATAATAATAAAGAGTGAAAACCCTCTGCTTGCATTTACCTAGAAATTGCAATTTAATGGAAGTTATTAAAATGTTGACATAGTATTTTATCAGAACCCACTCGATCTTGATCACACCTGTTATATGAAAACTTTATAATTTTCAGTTTTATTTAGGTTACGGTTATCGTTGCCAAACGGTACC
>JAEQML010063166.1:0-23429 GCA_016904865.1 Pissodes strobi | reverse complement strand
TATATATATATATATATTTTAAAGAATTAATTAGTGACAATTTAGTTAATCCAAACCATTGTCTTTATAAGAATGTGTATAAACAAAGTCCAAACTAACCCAATCGAACCCAAACTACCCCAAAGCCGAAATACGAAATATATCATCTTCCATATAAAAAATTTTTGAAACAAACTAAAAACTCGCAGAAAAATCTATAACATTCGTTTTTTTAATGCGTTATCCAATAACGAATTAATGCGTTATCCAACAACGAATTAAACCAAAAAAATGAGTTATTGGTGCTATCTTTTAGTAAAAAATGTGTGCCTAACGTACGACAGAAGTGAAAACTTCAGCAGAACGGTATTAAAAAACTATATAACATTAGAAAGTTCATCAAACCAAGCGATCACCCATTCAAGTTCTAACCACTCCCGTCGTTACTTAAGTTCAGTGATTGGACGACAACTAATTTTTACTTTTACTATTTTAAACTAATACTCTCTTCCACTGTATACGATTATACGACACTAAACTACTCTTATAATTTTAAACTATGAGATCTTGACAGTTCAACACTCAATGCTTAACTAACAGCAACTCGCCGCTATCTGCTATTTATATACAATCTAACATCTACCATGGATATTCCGGAAGAAGCGAGGCCACTCTATATTATTCTCGACCAGGGCATCGATATAATTCCACAGTTCCTGAATCTTCGCGGCCGGCGATGACGTAGACGCGACAAGGCCAGTTCTATAGGGTAGCACAAAAACATTCGGATGGTTGCTAGCCGTGACATTGCCTTCCTCTTAAACCGGATCGTCCCGATCAGCTACTTCATGTCCGTGATATGCTTTAAGCCTGTCGAGGTGGACATCTTTCACTTTGCTTCTTGGGCTACCTTGAATCCTATACACTACATCATTAATTCTTTTGATAACTGTATTTCAATGATAGGCTGTAAGTGTATTTTTCTTTGTATTGTAAATGTGTACAGTTTTATATTGTAGATGTATATAATGATAGTGTCTTCTCTTTTTTTTGACTCTGATTACTGTTTGACTACGTTTTTATTTAAATTGTATTTATGAGTTACCTAACTTATTGAGTTATTATCAAATTTACATGTGTAGATACTAAAACTGTTCTGTATTATTGTTTTGTCTCTCTTTTTTTTATACAGCTTTGTCACTGAGATCTAGATCTTCAAACAATAAAGCATATTATTATTAATATTATAACTGTATAGGGTCCTTCCCATACTGGCGTTAGCTTGGGAGATCTTCCTTTCTTCCTTTGCGGATTATATAACCAGAATTTATCGCTCATCATTATGTTTCATCTTCCTACTAGATCCTGACTGGGGTCCTTGACTTGAGGCACAGGGTTGAACACTGCCGGCACCATGATTTCACATCCTGGCAGTAGTTGACCCAGTCAAATCTGTCGCGGATCTTGTCAATCGTTCTGTTAACTCCGAAGATGAGCTCCAAACTTTCCATTATGTACTTCTTCCAGAACTTCCGATACTCTCTTCCTTGGTACCATTAACTGCGTCTTCACTACTTTTCCATCGGCGCCGGCGCTTTCCCAGGCTCGTTTAAGGAAGGAGTCCATTTTCAACTACCAGGAAGTCACTGATTTAAAAGTAGATCCCTTAGTTAAAATATCTCTCCAGCTTGGCATTGGGTGACGTTCCTCTTTAGCTTTAAGCAGTAGTGCCATTTCACTATCCTCAAGCTTATCCTTCTTTAGTTGCTCTGTGGTCCACTGCTGATCAACTTTAAAATTGGTTTGCCTAATGGGAGTGATTCTTTCTCGTTGGTCTATTCTTTGGCCATCTTCCTTCCCTGAGTTTCTCTGTACTCGACAATCCATTTTGAAATGTCCAGTCTTGCCACATCTATAGCACTGATTTCGGTTATATGGCCTAAATTCTAGTGGCTTCCAGAATCTCCCCGTGGCCTGAAGAACTTCGGTTAATTTCTTCGAAATATCGTCCATCTCAGTTAGTTCACAACTGTTCGCCAGCTTTTCTTCCTGGATGGATTCATCGCTGATTACTGGCTTAGAGATGTTACAGGCCGCCTCGATTTCTATGGGTCTATCCAAAGCTTCACTGCTGTTATCAAATTTGGCTAGACGTAGCATTTTCTCGATTTCTGGATCTCTAATACCATCCACGAAATATTGGGCAGCAAGTTCCTCTTGAAATTCTTCTGTTACTCCTGGGTATGCCAATTGAATGAGACATCTAACGTCTGCCTCAAACTCGCGCAGGTTTTCCCAGGCTACTGATATCGGGACTTTACTTGTGCCTGATATAGTTGTCTTCTGTGCTGGTCTCCAAATGGTCTCTCCAGGACAGCTACAAGTATGTCATATTTCCCTTGTTGGCTGATGGGAATGGTCTGCAGTAGTTCCAGGGCAGATCCACGAAGCGCTACCACTAGTGATGTAGGCATTTCTTCATTATTCCAACCATTGGCAACAGCAGCGGCTTCAAATTGTCTTTTGCACATTGTCCAGGATATTTGACCGTCATAGGTTGGAGGTTTGATATGTTGTCCTGTGGCGAATACTCTCTCGGTGGATCCTTGATTTTTTAGTCTCATAACTTCTGCTTGTATATTCTTCATTTCTTTCTGTACGTTTCCTACTTCTTTTTGTACATTTCCAACTTCTTTTTGTACACTTCTAACTTCTTTTTGTACAGTTCCAACTTCTTTTTGTACAGTTTCAACTTCTTTTTGTATATTGTTTACTTCTTTTTTAAATTTCTCATTTTGCCCGTCCAATATTTTCTGTAATTTTCCTTGCTCGCCTACAATTACATCCAGCATCCATTTCTGAAGCTGTTCCAGTTCTGCTTGCCTTCTACGTTCATCCTCTTCCCGTTCCGCTTGCCTTTTATCTTCTTGATCTTGAAAGAATTTCTGAAGCCGGTCCTGTTCTATTTCCCTTTTATCTTCTTGGTCTTGTAAAATTTTCTGAAGCCGGTCCTGTTCTGTTGGCTTTGTACGTTCCTCTTCTTCCCGATCCACTTGACTTCTACTTTCATCCTCTTCCCGATCCGCTTACTTTTATCTTCTTGGTCTTGTAAAATATTCTAAAGCCGATCCTGTTTTGTTTGCCTTTTGTTTTCTTGGTTTTGCAAAATTTTCTGTTCTGTTTGCCTCTCAATATTTAGATTTTCCATGAAATCGGCCAACGTTTTATTTATTTGCTCTATTTCTGCCATTTGTTGCCTCGTATTGGCCATAGAATGTTATAAAATTTCCACAGAATCCACCAATCAAAACGTTCTCGTTGATGTACTGGTATCCTCTTTTCTCCTCGAAGAATACTTCACAAATCTGGTCTCTTCACAATCCAACTTTTGACACCAAATGTTACGTTTTTCCCGTGGGTTCCTGTAAAATTACAATTTTACTATTTTAAACTAATACTCTCTTTATTCTCTACCACTGTATACAATTAAAGACACTAAACTACTCTTATAACTTTACAACTATTAGATCTTTACAGCTATATGCTAACATCTACCAAGCGAGGCTACTCTATATTATTCTCGACCAGGGCATCGAGATAATTCCACAGTTCCTGAATGTTCGCGGCCGGCGATGACTCATACGTAGACGCGGCAAGGCCAGTTCTATAGGGTAGCACAAAAACATTCGGATGGTTGCTAGCCGTGACAATATGGAGTCACATAAATACCACACATACAACTTTATTACAATGAACTATGAAAAATACCTTATACGAAATATATGTATATATGCAGATATATATTTTAAATTTAGATGTTTAATGGTTTATGCATTTTCATAACCGTTTCACTCATAATATCACAATCTATTTTTAAACCGTGTGGTTTTCGAAAAATTGTATGTCCGCTTTACTTGTTATGATAAATTAATGTTAATGTGAATAATTTTTTAGGTAAATTTTCCACCAGATACCTCATATGTGTGCTCGGTTCCATAGGTCTCGGCATCATTTATGGCCTCAAAGTAAATTTCCATGTGGCCATAGTGAGTATGGTCAATCATACCGCTGTGGGTGGAGGCGGACATGGCGAAGATGCTAAAGAGGTAAGAACTCCAGTGTTTCTGGAACTGGTAGTCAACATATTTATTGGCTTTTTAAAATATTGTCTATGCTTTCTTTTGTGCAAATTCATCTAAATCATCTAATATTGCATCACTATATCATCATTGACAATAAAAGCTTTGAAGAGGATCGAGATTGATTTCTTCCAGACCGACTGATCAAATTGAGAACCTTGTTACTTCTTCAAAATATGTCATTCAACTAAATTATTCCTATTGAATAGATTAGCTGAACAGATGACCACATAATATAGCATAAGCATATACAAATTACATAAAGAGTCGCGGTTCGTTGGCTTCCACAATATATAATTTATTTTTATGGCAGTTTTATTAATACATTTCGTATGTACAGGGTGGCTCGAATTCGTGTCTATGTATGGGGATCTCGAAAACCGTAAGAGATACAGTGTCGATCAAATTAAGGCAAAATTGCGCATTTAGGTGCCTAACAATATGCCGTTTAGAAAGTTTTAAAATTCCGAGTATTTACGGAGATATCCGGAAAAAACCGAAATTTTGAAAAATCGTTTTATTTTTTTCCCGAGCTTATTTAAAAACGGATTGCAAATCTAATTGCACTTTTGCATTGCCACTTTTTCCGCTCTATCCAATGATGATATCCAGTTTGAAATCCGACGTTTCGTCTTCAAGGGATCATCATCAACTTTCTTTTTTTAAATACGAAGTTAATTTTTTTTATCGTTTTTCAGATGATATTGGCGTTATAAATATGAGCATGTGTTTTTATATTTTTTTATTTTGTTTTTTATTTTTATTTTTTTATTATTTTTATTTTATATATTTTTCTTTGGCATGATTTTATATAATTTAATTTAATATTCTCGTAAGAAATAATTTTACTATTTTCTATTTTTAATACGCCCCAATTTTCCGCTTAATACAAAAAAACAAAATAAAATATTTTTAAAGAATATAAATATTTCAAAAGTACCTTCCTTAAAATGTTTAAAATTACGCCAGAGCAAAATATATAATTAAAAAAATAATAATAGAAAAAAAATAAAAATAAAAAAATATATAAAAGCACATAATCATATTAATAACGCCAAGACCATCTGAAAAACGATAAAAAAATTAAAAGTTCGTATTTAAAAAAAGAAAGATAATGATGATCCCTTGAAGACGAAACGTCGGATTTCAAACTGGATACCATCATTGGATAGAGCGGAAAAAGTGGCAATGAAAAAGTGCAATTCAATTTGAAATCCGTTTTTAAATAAGCCCAGCAAAAAAATAAAACGATTTTTCAAAATTTCGGTTTTTTCCGGATATCTCCGGAATTACTCGGAATTTTAAAACTTTCTAAACGGCATATTGTTAGGCACCTAAATGCGCAATTTTGCCTTAATTTGACCGACACTGTATCTCTTACGGTTTTGGAGTTCCCCATACATAGACACGAATTCGAGCCACCCTGTACATATACTAAACAAATCTGCTGAGATGTAACAAATTGAATTTGATTGAAAGAAATCCGGATTGTTTCGAGTTGTTGTGCCAAATTTAGGTTATGACGGTGTACTTTACTGGTGCTAAAGCTATAACTATTCATCGTAATATCTAAATTTAGCGTAGTGCCCTGCTAGTATTATTTTGATTCATATTAGTGTCACCTCATAAATTCGCTAATGAAAATTAGGCATATAAGCTCATGAATTGTTGCTTTAATATGCAAGAGCCTAATAAATTAAAGAGACCAATAAACTTATTGGCCTCTATTGTTGCCCAAAATTGACTCTCTTACGTAACAGCGGTTGTAATTTTTAATGCAAAATAATTCGATAGACATCTGCGAATCTTACAAATCGAATATAAATGTGGGACATGTTTACAATAACAAATTAGCAATAATTAGGGTCAAATGGCTTGATCTTTAGGTACTTTTTGTAATTTAACTTTTACCTGTTTCTCTGAAGCTACGATCAACCCTTTCAATGGTTCTTTTACACTTCGATTTGGAAATGTACCAAAATAAATTCTTCTTGCCTTCACACAATTATTGAGTTCTTGCCCATAAGTTAGATGCATGTTAGCGTAAATAAAAACGACTGGTGTTTTATTGTATTCCGATTTATTATTTGAATAACGAGTTAGGTAACAAAAACTAAATTTTTTCGAAAACTGTTAATTTTATCGAAACAAATGTAGAGCACCCTCTTTAAAGAGGAATGACCAAAGTATATAATTTTTGGCCCAAGAATGTGGTGGCAAATTCGTTCCCGACTTTCCTGACGATATAAAACATCTACTGTAGTATTTGGTGTTATCAGAGTCCTTATGTCCTATACAGGGTGTCCCGAAATTAGTGTAAAAGATTTTAACAGCGCATTCTGCATATAAAATAGACTCTAGTTTCCTTAATAAACATATGTCGAAAAATGCACCCTAACAGAGTTACAGCTCTTAACAGGTTTCCTCCTGAAGCCGGTTTTTAGTCCATATTTCAGAAACGGTTACAGCTATGCCTTTAAAATTTTGGGTATTAGGGTAATTTTACCATGCGAATTATAATTCTCAAATTATAAAATTCAAATTTTAATCAGAGGCGTCACATTTGGGGTGGTAAACGCAACTAAACTGTCATAACATTTTTGTGGGTCCACTTTTAAAGTTTTTTCTTTTAAAATCTGAAGATCTGGGTTTTTCTACGTAAAAAAGGTACTCTTGATTTGTATCGCTAAGATGCGCCGTTTATGAGAAAATTGGCTTTGAAAATCTTTTGTTGCGTTACTTGCATGATCATAAAATCCGATTGCATGTAATATAGGAAAAATACTACATTAATTTGGATTTTATCATTATGCAATAATGCGACAAAATATTTTGAAAGACAATTTTCTCATAAATCTTAGTGATACAAATCAAGAGTACCTTTTTTTACGTAGACAAACCCAGATTTTCAGATTTTAAAAGAAGAAAATTTAAAAGTGAGCCCTCAAAAATGTTATGACAGTTTAGTTGCCTTTATCAACCCAATAGTTAAGCCAAAAACTTCACAAAGATTTATTAAGGTGAGATCTTTTGAAAACTTTGATCAACAAAAATTTGATGCAGATTTGAGACGGTTTCCTTGGCACTTATTATTTAGAGAGAGAAATATTGACAGGAAGGTTGAAATATTTAATAACCATATTTTATCATTATATGATCGTCATGTCCCAATAAAAGAAATAAGAGTTAGTAAGCCCAAGGCTCCTTGGCTCACACAAAACTTAAATTTAATTAACAAGGAACGCGATATCGCCTTGAAAAAGTTTAAAGTAACCAAAAGTGAAACTGATCACGGTAGATACAGGGACCTCCGTAACTTTGCCCTTACATGTCTTCTCAGGAAAAAAAAGCTTACGTTGACTCATTAATGACAGATAAAAAATCCTAAAAGACTGTGGTCTGCATTAAGTGATTTTCATATTAAAACTAATAAATCGACTGAAATTCCTAGACACTTATCTATTCTGATTCTCAACAAATCAATACTTATTTTTCAACTTTTTTGTATACCGTATCAAATAGCTGTCAAAATCAAATTAATTTCTATGAATCAAATTTCTGCAAAGATTACTGTTCTTTCAGTTTTACTATGGCGACTCCTGAAGAAGTAGGCTGTATTTTGCGTGATTTGCGTTCCAATGCCTATGGCGTAGATGAAATTTCTGCTCAGATGTTAAAAAACTGCAGCCCCTTTATTGACCCTTGCATTACAAATATAATTAATTATTGCATTAAGCAGGGCTATTTTCCTCAAATGTGGCGTCTTGCGGTGGGTAAACCTTTGCCTAAAAAAATCAATCCAGAATAATTCTCTGATTTGCGCGCTATTAGTATTCTTCCAGCTATTTCAAAAATTTTGGAAAAACTTTTATACAAACAAATTTATAATTTTATGACTGTAAATGGGATTTTACCGGATTTTCAAAATTGATTTAGGAGCAACCGCCTTGGCCACAGTGGTCAGTGACATAATCGAGGCATATGATGTGGGTGAAGTTACGGCGCTTGTTTTATTAGATTTCTCAAAGGCGTTTGACACCATCGATCATAAATTAATGTTGCCAAGCTTAAATATATACTATGGATTTGACGATCTTGCTTTAAATTTATCCAAATCATACTTGAAATGGAAGATCTCAGAGCATAAATCTTAATGGAGTAACTTCATCGCAGATGTGCATTCTGTCTGGGGTTCCTCAGGGTAGTGTTCTTGGGCCTTTATTATTTTTAATTTATACGACCAGTATTTTAAAATCTACAGCTTATTGTAATGCCCAGGCCTACGCTGATGATACACAGCTGTATGCTCACTTTAATGTTAATAATGCTCATAATGCTGAGTCATTAATTAATAACGAACTAAATAATATTTATGAACTGTCATTGTCAGGAGGAAACCTGTCAAGGGCTGTAGCTCTGTTAGAGTGCATTTTCCGACATATGGTTATTAAAGAAACTAGAGGCTATTTTATATGTAGAATGGGCTGTTAAAATATTTTACACTAATTTCGGGACACCCTGTATAAAATATACAAATTTCATTAAATTATGCAAGTCGGCTCAACACCGCAAATGTTAATTGCTAGGCACCCCTTTAAGGCTCTGTATCTCCATTAAGGGGCACTTGAGGGTTGTTTTCTAGGACAAGTTGGGAAGTTGGGGTTATTCTAAACTCTATACGCTCCCGAGATGATGCCCTATGCTTACCTGATACCCTATATATGACCATATAAATTAAGTTATTTTACCTAATTAAGTTTGCGCCGAGATATCTACTTTTTATTGTTACTATTAGAATTTGTAGACGAGTCAGTCTGTTATTCGCCCAAACCGTTGAATTCTTCTTATGTTGACTAATTTATTATTATAAAAAATTAACACAGCAACCTTATATTTTTTAATTAGCAATTTAATTCCACATATATGCTATTGCATTTTATGTTGTAGGATGGCCCTTTCGTGTGGTCCAAGTTCGTGCAAGGCCTTTTGCTCAGCTCTTACTTTTGGGGCTACATCGTTGCCGAACTACCGGGCGGCAGAATAGCGGAAGCTTTCAGCGCCAAATGGGTCATGTTCTTCGCCATTGCCATTAACGTAATCTGCGCCATTTTATCACCCATAATGGCGGAATTGCATTATGGGCTGTTGCTGATAATACGAGTGTTGCAAGGTAAGTAGTTGTCACACATAAGATATTTCTCGTGTAACTAGGGTTGGACCAGGTAAATTTGGACTTGGAGTTGTTCCTCCCACTTTCAGATGAATGATATAGCGTAATGCCCAGGATAATGTGGGGTGGTAGAATGGTTTGCCGTCAAATTCAAACCTAATGGAATTTCGACCTACAATTTTCACTGCAATGTATCTATCTCTTGCAGGAATTGGAGGTGGTGTCACTTTTCCTGGAATGCATGTAGTGTTAGCTCATTGGGCCCCGCCAAGCGAAAGAAGTGTCATGAGTAGTATCGTCTATGCTGGTACTGCCTTGGGCACCGTCGTAAGTACCGTTATATGCCATAACATTCCCTTTACGCATCAAATAGTATATTAGAAATATAACCACACATAGGGATAATAATTGATAATAAGTAGGTATGCAAGTAATTACCTCTACCTCTTAGGTCAAATAAATAAAATTGAATGTTAAATTTTATTGATTTATAAGGCCAAGAGCAAATTGATTAAGCCACTCGTGCATTTAGATATGCCAGGGGTCAAATTTTTACCTTGCAATGGACTAATTATATAAACACAACACATGACAAATAGTAGCTAGTTTCAACTAAACCAATGGACACTTTTGGTCTGGTACCTATAGCATATCTAATCTAAATTGTAGCGGTATGAAAAAAAAAGAACCTCCAAGCGTCTAAATCAAATGCCAATATTTAATCCTTGCTTTTAAGTCTGTCTGTGCTTGTGCTTTTACTTTGCAATTAATTAATTATATGCGCCAGGCAAACTAATATTATAATATTATATACTACCTAGTTTCCATTAAAATAAAGAGTACCTGTGGTAAAAGATACTTTGTAATAGGATATTTACGACGGAGACCACTCTCTCCCTCACTGCTTTTCTTTACATAACCTTGGATGTCCCTGACTTGAATGGCATCGAGAAACTTTGAACTGATCTTGAAGCTCTTCCGTAGCGCACTTGACCTTGAATGTCCTTGATATTTGAAAACCATTGTGTATGAAAGTCAGTAAATGACATTCAGTTTGACATTATGATCGTGGGATCGTGCCCGTATTTGCATGACCTGAATGTCCTTGAGACTGTTTACATTTTGTTGAAGATTATTTTGTTTGTATGTTGTTTGTAGCGATGGAAATTTCTCAATAATTTATTTTTAGGATTTTTCAATGTTTGTGTGGAAACATTGCTTTTCTCTACCTGAAAATTAAGCGCCTTTTAATAAGCCAGTCACAAACTTAGTCAATTTAGTTATTTAGTAGATATCCATTTATTGTATTTATCCAACTCATATCTATCAAGTAAATTAACAAGATTAAAATTATAAAATGCAAAAAAAACATATATGAATCTAAAATCGAATATTAATTTTGATAATCTCCAACCTCTGCCAACAACTTCCAAAGTAATTTTATTTTTAATTCAAAAAGTCTAATATAACGTAACTACTGGAAAAAGCCATACCCTGTTATACGGTGAAAAATGTGGGTAAGATGACACCTGTTCAGTACCAAAGCGTCCTGAACAGGTGTCATCTTAACCACATTATCTGCAGAAGTTATACCTTACGATCTTGGTTATTGATTCAACTAATTTCCTTTCAGTGAAATATGAGAGCTTGCCCCCAGTAGGACTGCATTTTCATATACGTACTGCTACATAAGCCACCAGTGGCATCTCATTCCCATAATGCTTAAAATTGAAGGACTTACGATTTGATTGACAGTGACTTCATATTCAAACTGCGTATGATCAATTTCTTTTAGGCGTGGGCGTGGATCGGACTCAGGTGGGAGCGAGTGCGAGGCTGATATAGCCGAACACGGCCCGAAGCCCGATCCGGGCCTAAGCAGCCCGACCGGGTCTACCCGGCCTCTGCAGGCCTCTAAGCGGTATCACTCAAAGACTTTCGTATTCATATGGTCTTATGTAAAAACCCAAAAAAGTAATCAAGATATGCCAATGGAGGTTACTTATGAAAACATATCGTTAAAGGGAACCAATAATATCGCTGATGGGTTTGCTAGTTACTTCAGCTCAGTTTTTACTCCAAGGGAGAGCTTAAACTTAAATGCACATTCTCTAAAATAACACTTTTGCAAGATGCCAATCGCTGAGCAGGAAATTCAAATGGCTATTATAAAGTTAAAAGGGAATAGAGCAATAGGACCTGATGGACTTCCGGGTTACATAATAAAGGGATGTGGTGAATTTTTACTAAAACCGCTGACACATGTATTCAATATCAGTTTGAATATGTCAGTGTTCCCTTCATCTTGGAAAAGAGTAAAGTAATTCCTGTGTTTAAGAGTGGGATTAGGCAAAATATTGAAAATTATAGGCCAATCTCCATAATCAGTGCCATATCAAAAGTTTTTGAAATTGTATTATTCAATAGCATATATAAGCATCATATTTCCATTCAACAACATGGCTTTCTTCCAATGAAATCAACTTTAACAAACCTCATAACATTTGTACAGTACATACATGAAGCTTTGAACAGGAAGTCTCAAGTTGATGTTATCTATACAGATATGGAGAAGGCTTTTGATAAAGTAAAACATAGTATAATTGTTCAGTCACTTAAACATATGAGCTTAACAGATAACCTTGTAAACTTGATATTATCATACTTGTATGATAGAGAACAGTATGTTGAGGTAAGGGGTGCAAAATCTAAGATTTATAGTAGTACATCAGGAGTTCCCCAAGGTTCAAACTTAGGCACTTTGCTATTCATAATCTCTATAAATGGTATATGTGATGTAGTTGGGAGCTCAGGAACACTGCTTTTTGCTGATGACTTGCAGCTGTTCTTGGAGGTTTCAACTGGTCATGACTGTGGTTGTCTGCAGGAAGACCTTAATTTTGTGTATGAGTGGTGTAAAACTAATGGATTCAGTCTGAATGCTGGTAAATGTACATCTATGACCTTTTCACTAATGAATTATGCAGTAGTTCATGACTATAGAATTAATGACAATGTTCTGCAAATAGCTAATGTGCATAAGGATGGGAATTTTATTAGACAGTTCCTTAAATTTTAATGAACATATATCACATATAATCAATAATGCACACAAAACAATGGGGTTTGTCATCAGATCCACCAAGCAGTTTAATGTTGAATTGTGTCTTAAGCTCTTTGATGGTCTGGTTTTGCCTAGATTGGAGTATGGTGGTGTCATCTGGTCACCACAATATGAATTATGGATAAAGTCTATTGATAGGGTGCAACGTAAGTTTTTGAAGAATATGTTTTACAAGAAATTTGGCTTTTATCCACCCCAAGGGTACAACTATTTACAGTTATTGGGAATATTTAATAGATTGACCCTAGAGAATCGCAGAATTAAGGCATGTCTTGTATATTTGTTTAGACTTTTGAAGGATAATGTCAACAGTACTGATATTTTAGCCCAATTTCGATTTTCAATTAATAAAATTAATACAAGAAATAAAACACATTCTATCTCAAAGTTTCAAGAACAAACTTATACAAAAACGCACAACTCTATCGAATGTGTAGTTATTTTAATAAGTATGCAGGTGACCTAGATCTGGATACCACCAGCTTGAAAGGTTTTGGGATGAATGTTGAACAGAAACTGTTTCTGGCTCAGTCTCAGGATCAGAAACAAGTATAGGATTTAGTCACAACATATGCTGTAATGTAGATAAATAATATTTAATTTTAATTCATTATGTTATTAGATATTAGGTCATACGAAATGTATCTGTAAATGGCTTAGGCTGTTGATACTGTGATTAATAAATAAATAAAATAAATAAATAAATTACTGAGAATCGTGATTTCCCCCAATATGTTCGACCAGCTGTTTCCATTTTGTTCTGTCCTATGCATCTCGAAAGCTTTACAAAATGTGTTTTGTTGAACTTGATCAGCCCATCTGGTTGGCGATCTACCTCTTGCTCTTTTTCCAGGAACATTTCCAGAGATGATCAGTCCCTCTAGGTTATCTTCACCACTGCGAGCCACATGCCCAAAAAACTGTAGGATTCGCCGCAGACATATTGACCATAATCTGGTTTCTATCTTGAGTCCATTCAAAATAGAAACGTTTGTGCGACGAGCTGTCTAAGATATTCGCAACATTCGTCGCCAACACCACATTTCAAAAGCGTCGATTTTTTGACGCTCAATAGGACGGTGAGTCCAAGTTTCATCACCGTATAAGAAAATGACGAGAGTTTTTACAAGTCCTATCTTTATGTCGACTTATGGCGCTTTTTGCCATACCAATGCGTCTTCGAACTTCTGCCTCGCATTTTCCATTATTAGTTATGGTGGGGCCTAGGTAGCTAAAGCTGTCTACTAGTTCATACTCGTTTAAACGATCAGTCAATTGAAAGGTGTTAAATCTATTGACTATCATTACTTTGGTCTTGTTCTTGTTGACCTTTAACCCGACTTTGTTGCTCTCGTGTTCTACTCGTCTAAGAAGTTCTATCATTTCTTCTTCCGTTGCCGCTATGAGGGTGGTATCGTCAGCAAATCTTAAGTTGGAGATTTTTTTCACGGCTACTGTTATACCCCCAGACCATCCTTCCAAGGACTCTCTCATGACAAACTCGCCATAGATATTAAAAAGGTCAGGTGATAGCACACAGCTCTGCCTGACTCCTCGTTCCGCTCGAAATTGTTTTGAGAACTACTGGTCCAGACGAAGTGTTGCTGTATTTGATTCGTAGAGGTTCTTTATGAGGGTTATAAGATGGGTAGGAGAGCCCATGTTTATCAAGATATTCTAAAGTTTCTCCCAGCTGGCACAATCGAACGCCTTTTGGTAATCAAGGCAGCATACCATCATGGGTACTTGGAATTATCTAGACTTTTCAATAAGCTGTCACAAATTCAGTATTTGCTCTCTAGTTCCTTTTCCTTTAACAAAACCTGCTTGTTCTTGGGGTATTTGGCGATCTAAATAGGCTTTAAGTCTGAATTTTAAGATTTTTAGGAGAATTTTGCTGGCGTGGGATATAAGTGACAATGTTGGGTTAGTTTTCGCATCTTGTAGTAGTCCCTTTTTTATGTAGTGGGGCATATATTGAGGTGCACCAATCAGCTGGCCATTTTCTCGTGTTCCATATTATCGTACAGATAGAGTGTACAATTTTCAAGCCCTTTTCGCCCAACATTTGAAAAAGTTCTCCTTGTATGGAGTCTTCTCCAGGTTCTTTCCTGTCTCCATGTTCTTCTATTTCCATGCATATCTGGGTGAAGTAATTTTCCTTGTCTTTACGGCATTGTCTTTTGATTTCTTTTGACAAACTTCTATAGTCAATGTCTGCGCCAAAATTTTGCTTAAGATTTTTTCTGCGTTGGATTAGACCACACGTACGATCGGTAAGCCATGGTTTACGTTGGTCGTGGTTGGTGATGCGTGATCTTTCGCAGTTTCAATGATCTTGTCCCTTAAGTAGTTCCAGCTGCTTTCAGGGTCGTTTTCTATTTGATCTGGACACAGTTTATTTTCAAGATCTGACTGAAAAGCTTGAATTTTTGATGGATGGGGTATCGTGGTGGTTTTTTTTAATTTGTTTCCGAGACACAACCTTAAAGCGAAGTCTGAAATTTAGGACTAAAAGCTGGTGGTCGCTTCCACAGTCTGCGCCAGGATAGGTTTTACAGTTTGTGGCCGAAGACCTCCATCGTGATTTAATCAGGATATAGTCTATTTGATTCTTGACTTGATCATCTGGGCTCCGCCACGTAAATAATCTTTGGAGTTGGTGTTGGAAGAGTGTGTTAGTGGTTACAAGATTATGTTGCATACAAAATTCTACAAGACGATCGACCTCTCGTTCCTTTGACCCAGTCCAAACTGTCCCATGATATGCTCTATGTTTTCTAAATCTTTTCCCACTTTGGCGTTAAAGTTTCCCAAGATAAAAACCAGGCCACGGTTTGGGATAGTCGCAAGGATCTCTTCAAGGTGACCATAGAATCCATCTATCTCTGCTTCTTGGGCTGACGACGTAGGCGCATAGACTTGCAGAAAATGAATGACGATGGTAGAGGATTATACTTTGACATGGATTATTCTGTCATCATCTGTATTGTATACGACAACGGAGTTGTTCAGTTTCGGAGGTACAATTACAGCCACACCATTCCTGCTCGTATTTTCTGGACCTGAAAAGTAGACCATGTTGCCCTCGGTGGTTTTAAAGTGTCCAATACCTCGCCAGGGAGTTTATGATAGGCCCAGGATATCAAGACCGTAATATTTCATTTCTTTTTCAATAATTTGCTATTTTCCAGGATGTTGGATCAGCCCCTGAACGTTCCAAGTTGGTTGTTTGTTGTTGGCATGTTTCTCAATAAATCTAACACTGACACAGCCGAACACGGCCCGAAGCCGGGTTTGGGCCTAGATCCGACCGGATCAACCCGGCCCGTGCTGGTATCTAACCGGTATCACTCAAAGACTGTCATATTTATCTACTTTGATGTCTTGTTAGCATGTTCCTCAACAAATCCAACACTCTTTGTTTAATATTACTGAAAAACGCATTGTGGTTTAAATATATCCTGCTACTTCCACTTGAATACACTTGCGATCATTATACAATGGTTGCACGTTGGAAGACAGAGTATTCATTCCTTTATATGTAGTCTAAACAAGTCTTAAACAAAAATATATCCTGCTTACTATACAGATGTTTTTTTTATCATTCGAGGGCAAGTTCGCTCAAAATTTATCTCAAGGTAATTCATAGACACAATGTGTTTCCTTAACTGACTTTCAAACAAAATGATCTTCAATGTTCTATCTCATTAAACATTCTTACTATATATTATATTGATTTGTGATTAATTTTCCAGATTTTTATGTTAGTTACCGGAATCATAGCATCCAAACTAGGTTGGCAATGGGTTTTCTACATTGAGGGTGGAGTGAGCGCCCTGTGGTTAGTCTTTTGGCTGATTCTAGTAGCCGATACTCCGGCGACCCAAAAATTTATTAGTATAGAAGAAAGAGAGTATGTCATGAAATCCTTAAATCAATCTGCAGAAGACTCTTCCAAAGGACACGAGGTAAATTCTATTCCGTATATACATGTTTTAAATAATAATATATTTATCTTGAACCGAAACTCTCGAGGGGTCAGCGCGCAGCGTATCTCATATACGTGTTTCTCTTTTCGTATTTAGGCCTGGTTAACTGATAAATGATTCGGGATGTAGCATATTTTCTTCCTGATAGTTTAAACTTTTTCTTTTTCCCACAAAGTCAAAAATGCCTTGGAAAGCCGCCATGCTCTCGCCAGCCTTCCTAGCCATCTTAGTTGCCCACACTTGCTCCAACTGGGGATGGTACATGGTACTAGTCGAGCTACCTCTGTATATGAAAACCGTCCTCAAATTCAAACTGGAAAATAATTCGTTTTTGACCGCTCTACCGTTCCTGACGATGTGGATATTCTCGATGTTTTTCAGTAAACTTTTGGATTATTTGAGAGGCAAAGGGGTAAGTGCATACAAATTATTGATGTGTATTGAACCTGTAAATAATTTGAACAACCTACATTATAAGTATTTTAAACGTGCTATTGCTTTTCGTATGGTTGCGGAAGTTTAATTATTATTTGAGGCAGGTCACTTATTGTCACTCACTTCACTTGGAAAGGAGTAGTTCAAAAACAGGAAATCATTATGGAATTAGATAATATATTTACTTAATCGTTATAGATTAGATACGTTAGTAAAAGGGCGTAGAACCTGTTTTAATAAAATATCTTTTTCAGGTTATTACCACTACCACTGCACGGAAAATAGCTACAGGAGTGGCCAGTATTATTCCACTAATATGTTTTGTGTGCCTGTGCTACGCAGATGGCCAAACAATGGGTGTAGTATTCATGACGCTCGCTATAACGGCCATTGGAGGAATGTTCTGTGGTTTCTTGTCCAATCACATCGATATTGCCCCGAATTTTGCTGGGACGCTGGTCGCAGTTACCAATACCGTTGCTACCATACCAGGTATTGCTGTTCCGTTCGTCGTCAGCGCTCTAACAGAAAAGGATGTAAGTTGTTTTTATAATATATTTTTTTGATTATTAACAAACGGCGATCCGATTTCCGAGTTATGACGTCGCTTAAAAAATTTAATTCATTGTAATGAAACTGGGCGCGTTCTTTCTGACGAATCGATATTTGAAATTGCTTAGAACCAGAAAATAGCAAGTATTTTTTTTTACCATTATATTTTGAAAAAACGGGTAGTACCAGCTTCTTAAAAGTCGGGAGGATAGAAAAAAAAACGGAGACAACAGATTCATAGGGTATTTCTAGGAGAAAGTTTCGCTAAATGTTTCTCTGTTTCAAACACGTCAGGAAAATATTTTGGGAGAATGTAAAAATTCGATTTTTTGCCAAAAAAAAAAGCTTTTTCTCCAAGCGATATTTACAGTAACAAAATCTGCCAATTGAAAAGTGCATTGGTTACTTTTGGGGCTACTGCTAGATGTAGGGGTAGTTCCATAAAGTGTGTGTTACATGTTCAGATTCTAGTCCTAAAACATCAAATGGTGGCACCAGGGTGATGTGCGCCGAGTTAAATAAATCTTGTGACACTCGTCCTAAGCTTCTGTTTGTTGGTAGAAAATGTGGTGCTAATTTTCTAAAACGTTTACGGAACAAGTTTGGGCAGAACTTCAATCTTTTTCTGAAATCTGGATGAGCTACTCTTGAATTGGCTATAACCGCGTCGTATTTGTCCCCTTGCTAATTATGATTTAGTTGTTTTGTGGTTAATTGGTGTTTGTCCGCCTTATTATTTAATTTATTTATTTTAAAGCATTTTATTTTGATTTGTGATAATACCAATGCTATGGCAATTCCATATTATGGCCCAAATCTTAATGTTATGTGTAATAGTAAATTGTCTCCGTATAAAGCTTTTCAAGCTAATAATATTGATTTATGTAGAATACTTGAATGTTATTATACACATTGCTTGTATTGGTTTAAAACCGTTTTTAAATTGCAAAAACATTTTGTAACATTTTCTTTGTTGAAACTTGCTTCAAGGGCTCTAACTGCAAGAATGTTATGTATTTTTAAATACGATGTATACCACTCTTTACCAACTATCTGGTTGTTATTCCAGGACTATGGAAATTTAATTTTTAAAGCAGTGGCATATTCATACGCAAATTTTCGCACTTCTTTTACCGATAGTCCAAAATATATGTCGCTTGCAGTTTTAAAATATTCCTCCAGGAGATTGTGTTGCTGATCGGTGAACACCCAAAAAAACATTTTTTTTTGCACTTTGAGGAGCAAAATGCGTTTTTTTTTTGTAATGACAGTGGCACACACACTAAAGACGGTGTGTTCGCGATGATGGTGATTGACACGTTTCTTGAATAGTTGTAGGTTAGGGGAAAACAGATGTTCTGGAAGTGGGTTTCACAGTAATGCAGTGCGTCAGACAAAGGAGTCCTTGTAAAGCGACCTTCTAGGTGTTTCCAGTTGTACAGGGTGGCCAACTAAGAATGCGAGGTACTGTATCTGGGAAACTATCCGTCGTAGAGACTTGCGGCAAAAAATTTAATTACTAAAACGGTCAAGAGAAAAACCTGGAAAATATTTTCAAGTTTCTAAAATGACCACTGCAATCTTGAATCTAAAAAAGTGATGTTTCTGTGAATTCCGCTATATTAACCTAATAAAAAAATTCCACATATTTGAAGTTGAGGATAATGTAAAACTTTTTTGTTGAATGCTTTTTGCTGTCTCTCTAAAAATAAAGTGGTGGGAGGTATTCAAATTTTTTTTAAATAACACCCTGTATCTGCGAAACGACTAAGCCGATTTTAACAAACTTGGGTTAGTTCAAAGGAGCTATTCTTGGGCGACAAATGTTGTATTATTTAAAGTTTCGTTAGTTTCACATGTCGCCGCTAGAGGGCTATTTTCGACATTCCGACAGAAATGGTTAATTTTCTCAAAAAAATTAAATGCATTGATATGATTTTTTAGTAGCTAAATAATGGCTAAACAGGCTCGCGAAAACCGTATCTCGATATCTTGTTCCTAACCCAAAATATAGGCAAAAAAAATATTACTTACGAAAATCCCTTGATTTTTTTTTTACTATATTTATCTCGAATTTTCTCTTTTATAAAAGTTGTGGCCCTGAAAAGGGCCGATTTAAAAAAGGAAAGTTCTTAGTGCCCCCACAAATGCTCGAAATGCTGACCATCACGCTCTATGCATTGCTGAAGCCTCTCATGGGTCGACAATTAATAGAAGCAGGCCATGGAAAGAAAACAAATGAAAATATAAATAATTCTTCCTCAAATTGTCAATAGTTGTCAATAGTTTCGCTTTATTTTGAGCAATTTTTGTGTTTACAAAATGCGTTTCACGAATGATGAAGCTGTCGATATGCTTGCGGTTTATTTTGAATGTCTTCAAAATGCCGCAGTAGCTAAAAGAGTTTACGCGGCCCGGTATCCAAATCGACGTCTTTGCGATGTGAGAGTTTTTCCCTGATTAGTGGCGATCTTATAAATGGTAGTTTTCGGCATGCGTTTCAACGGCAAAAAATTGGAAGAACACAAGAAAATATCTACTACGTACTGGGGTATATTGAAGGAAATCCTCATGTTAGCACAAGAGCGTTATCGCTTGAGTTGAACATAGCACGAACAACGGTTCAAAATATCTTGAAGGACCATAGGTAAGTTCTAATGGCTATCACAATATAGAAATTTGTTGAAACTTTTTTTTTTAATTACTTTTAGAATGCATCCATATCATGTAGTTCTACATCAGGCTTTGAATGAGGAAGATTTTGATCGCAGGTTGGACTATTGCCATTGGATGTTAGGTATGATACCCGAAAATAGAGAATTTTTATTTCAAATTCTTTGGACCGATGAAGCCACTTTTAATAGTGATGGGAGAGTCAATCTGCACAATATGCACTATTGGTCTGCAGAAAATCCGCATTGGATGCGTGAAGTTCAGCACCAAGGACGTTGGAGTTTAAATGTGTGGTGTGGCGTACTGGAAGGCAAAATTATTGGGCCATATTTTTTCCAGCAACCCCTAAATGGCAATGATGTCTTTCTTGAATTTTTGGCCAATCAATTACCGTTGTTGTTGGAAGATGTGCCTCTAGAAACGAGGCAAAACTTGTTTTTGCAGTTGGATGGTTGCCCAGAACATTTTGCTATTAATGTGCTCGATCACCAGACTTAACTTGTCTGGATTTTTATTTATGGGGGCGGTTAAAGGACATCGTGTTCCAGACTCAACCGACGACCAGAGAAGATTTGAAAAACCGGATTCGTACTGCAATACTGTGAAGCTAACGAAACTTTAAATAATACAACGTTTGTAGCCTAAGAATAGCTCCTTTGAACTAACCCAAGTTTGTTAAAACCGACTTAGCCGTTTCACAGATACAGGGTGTTATTTAAAAAAAAACTTTGAATACCCCCCACCACTTTATTTTTAGAGATACAGCAAAAAGCAGCGAACAAAAAAGTTTTACATTATCCTCAACTTCAAATATGTGGAATTTTTTATTAGGTTAATATAGCGAAATTCACAGAAACATCACTTTTTTAGATTCAAGATTGCAGTTACGCCCCCTAGTGGTCATTTTAGAAACTTGAAAATATTTTCCAGGTTTTTGTCTTGACCGTTTTAGTAATTACATTTTATGCCGCAAGTCTCTACGACGGATAGTTTCCCAGATACAGTACCTCGCATTCTTAGTTGGCCACCCTGTACAACGAACGGGTGTGCTCTTGCCGCCTGTCGCGACAGTCTGACAGTAGTTGCCAGGGGCGGGATAAGTCGGGCCAAATCCTGGGAACGTCTGCCGTAAAAATATTTGTAAAACAGGGATATCTCGGCCACATGTCTGCGGTGTTCCAGACTATCCAGACCCCGGGCCAACTTCGCGTCGCCGACGAGACGCACAGCTCTCTTCTGAATGGAGTCCACTGCAGTGTTAGGCTGTGCTTCGGTGCGGCACCCCTGATGTGAGAGCAATATTCTAAGCACGGGCTTATTTGCGTATACGGCGCACCAAGCTTCTGCGAGGCTGATTTTGCGATGTTAGCAACGTGGTCATGCCAGGACATATTGCGGTTGACCGAGACATCCAGTAGTCCGATTGACGAGGATGAAGAAATGGTCGATTCTGCCATAATGATATCAGGGCCCGCTGTATTCATTCTCTTGGTAAAAGTGGCTGCTTCGATTTTTGCTGCATTGAACTGGACCAAATTCCTGTCGCCCTAGGTTCGAACCTTCTCCAGATTTTGGTTAATTGTTATAATCTGCTCCTGTCTGTGGTGATAAGTCTCAGCCGCTGGTAAATGTTTTTCCGATCTAAATTGGGAGTCAAGTGTACTGTCATCTGCAAAGCTGTAAACCGGATTTTTGGTTTCGGTCAGCAGGTCATTAATATAGATGAGGAATAAAGTTGGTGAATGTATTGCGCCCTGAGACACTCTCGCATTAATGGTGAATGTGTCCGAGTTGTGTCCATCAACTGCAACGTGCAGAGATCGGTTCTTAAGGAAACTGGCAAGCCGGCTACGTTGTTGAGCAATGCGTCATGCCAAACTCTGTCAAATGCCTCCAACCAATACCTCTTGAAATAAAAATAACAAAAGCTATAGAGATAAAAAAAAGTACCTGTAGCAGTATTTTTTACCTCATTCAAGGTAGTTGCTTTTTTAACCGAAATTATCCAACATGCAGCCCGGCAGCATGGCCGGCAATCTCTTAAAGAGTAAATTTCTTGCAAAATCGCCTCAAATTTGCCTCTGAGGGGAAATCTTTCTTCGTCCCCCTTATGTAATTTCCATTTACTTTAAATTCTTTGATTGCCCTCATATATCCGATGGAGTTTAACCTTTTCCCGATTTTCTTTTACAAGAGCGTATTATGCTAAAATAAATTACTAAATATATATCTGGAGTTATGCACCAACCAACCCCCTAAAATATGCGTCAAGTAGCTTGACAAGATATGTATTTTTGCTTGCGAACTGTTCTTGTAATATACAGGGTGACAATTTGAAAACGAACAGCATTTAATATTGCCTCTACCAGTGATAGTATGGAAATTTTGGAAACATGTCAATTTACATAACAAGGGGGACAATTTTTAAGGCATTTGTTGTCGTGTTACTTTCAACCCCCTGACCCCAGGGCACCTACCCCTAAAATTTTAAATGGCAACCCCTATTTCTTTTACCATTTTTGTGTTCCTTATGAAATTCTACATAAACGATATTTACTTTTTTTTCAAATTGTGATAATTAACATCACAAACTAATGAAATGTATTTAAATGTACATTTAAATAATGCAATTCCTTGAAAAATTATGATAATGATAATGAAATACTGGAAAGCTTACCTTTACTACTTTATGAATTGTTCAAAATGGCTTCCATTCTTCTGTAAGCACAAGTATTCTTCTGTTCTCTGTTCTCGGACGTTTTGAAGAGTTTCAGGTGAAGTAGCTGTACACTCCTGTACAATTCTTTGTTGTAATTATTGTTCAATGGAGCCTGGTTGAGTTTTAAATACAACGGATTTCAAGTGACCCCATAAGAAAAAATCCAGCGGTGTCAGATCTGGTGACCTAGGTGGCCATTCTATGGGTCCCCTCCTACCAATCCACTGCTCTGGGTAATATTATCCAACCACTCTGTTACTGGGTGTACATAATGCGGATGCGCTCCGTCCTGTTGGAAGTGCAGCAAATGTTCATCTAGAGCAAGATTTCTATTGGCGTCCCTTTGATTTTCCATCACCTCACGAATTATAAGAGGTTCTATAGCTGTGTCTAACATTTCCGTATACATTTTACCATTTAGATTTTCATTGATGAACAGGGGACCGATGATACTATTACCTAATATACCCGCCCAAACATTTATTTTTTGAGGGTATTCTCTCTAATAACGTGATGATTGAAGTCGCTCCAATAACGACAGTTTTGTTTGTTGACCTTGCCATTTAAGTAAAAAGTGCATTCGTCACTGAAACATATATTTTTTTCTTCAAACGTCAGTAAATCTGTCATTACTCGACTGTGTAGG